>JAJSPD010000147.1:0-54894 GCA_021307315.1 Bisporella sp. PMI_857 | reverse complement strand
CACTCAGCAAGAGATATTTCATGTGGAAGAGGTTGAGAAAGATGCCGAAGAGACTAAAACCCACCAGGAGAAACAACAACCGTCATTTACAAGACAACTACGCCTTGCAGAATCAGGGTGAAGGCCTGGTCCCGAGCAGTAAATTCAAGATGCTGGCAGCCTCACAACGTGCGACAAAGACAAATATCGCACTATCGATGAAGACAAAACCTAGAGCCTATACTGAAGTATTATATACGTGCCAAACCTGACGCTCAAGTTACTCGGGGACAACGGTTATGGTGGTGACAGGAGTAGGTTGCTCAGGTTCTGTAACAGCCAGGGTCGGTTAAAGACGGCCATCGTGACAGCCTAACAACCAGCCGAAGGCTTTTCGGCTGTAGTACTTTCAGGGCTGCAAGCGGCACGCTCCGCCTATGGCCAGCCACAGGCTTACAGCTACAGCAGCTCCAGCAGCCACAGGCTCACAGCTACAGCACAGTTAAAGATATAAGGAACAGCTAGAGCTTTCTGAACAAAGCGAGCTTGATTTTTTCTTTCCATGTTAGACTTACAAGCATACTTCTAATATCAATTCATCACTATTGCAACTACATCGCTAGTCACGTATTCTCATCTGTTATATTGCAATCCCGCCTGCTGCCCTCTATCTGTTACAGGTTCTAGTCTCTCATCAATAACTTATGGTTAGCAAATACATGACCAACAAACGACGCACTAATCGGAAATAGCCGCTGAGTACTACCCAAGATAATAAAACCTATAAATGCAGGATAAGGTGATCAATCCATCTAAATCTCTGGCATATGCGGCTATATACATTACTGTCCAAACCAAATCTTCGTCCCGGATATCATATGGTCACCTGTGGCGGGAGTAAGTTCTGCTCACGAGCTGACATGCTGACCGAAGGACGCACATGAGAAAATTTTGGCAAAAGCCAGGTCATTTACAGTTCAATTACTCCTACCCGAGCGTCTGGTTTCGAGAACACCTGAGCGCTTAGGAAATTTGGCAACCACCGTGTTCTAGGTACCCGTTCACGGAAACTCTGAGTAACGAATTTTTCAACGCTGTATTTGAGATCCACTATGTTCTCGCTATTCTTGAGCTTGCCTAAAGAGCTACGCCTTAAAATATGGTTATATTCTGTCACACCTAGAATCGTCCCGATCAGGTGCCGTGCTAAAAGACGTCCATCACAAAAGCCCATGCTTGATGAAGCATTACGGATCTATTATGAATACTTTTCCGAAAGCAGGATTCCCACGATACTTCACATTTGCCAAGAGTCTCGAGTTGAAGCATGGAAAATTTACCAACCGATTTTCAACATCACTTGTTCCACCTCAAATGTGATGTACAGCAACACTTTCGACATGATGTATCTGCCTTGGTCGGAGTTCACTGCAGGAAGTACGAGAATGGGGCGATTTAACCCGGAAGGCTGTATTATTTCAAATCTCACTTCGACAATGGCCTCAGCAGATATTCAAAAAATTACGCGTTTAGCGGTGGACATCGAGATTTGGAATCATGCGTGGAAAACAACAGCTGATGGGAAAAAGGTTAGCAGATTTGGTAATTTGAAGGAGTTGGTAATGGTGTTTGATGGGTGCCAAAAGCAGCGTGGAAGTTTCAGTGTAGAAGAAATATCCTTCTCTGTTGCGGAGAAGTCCGCTGATGCCCCATTTTGGTTGAGTAACTTGCATGCTGTCATTGAAGCAAGATTACGGGAAGAAAAGCAAAGATTTCCGGCCTGGGATGTACCACAGTGGAGGCTCAGAACCATGCGGAAAGAATAGTCAAAAAGATGGGCAGTCATTCCGGCTAATAGGAGTCGGCGCATATGACGACAGTCCCGGGAGTCTGAAAGAAGAAATACAGACATGGATTTATATAGCATTTTGGTGAAATATCTGAACTACCCTTTAGACGATACTCTTGAAATACCGCTATTACGAATTCTTCCTATTTTCATCCCGGAGTGAACGGGCTGGAAGGAGTTTTCAAGCGGCTTATCTTAGGACAATCCGCATTAAAAGTCCTGCACAATAATATTTAATAGTGCGCTTGGGAATGTTCGGAGTGGAATTCTGCTGCAAAGGGCAACTGGAACGGATACCAATAACTCAGTATAAGTAACCATTATTGAACAGGCTAGTTAATCATACCTAGTCTAGTGTAGGCACCGGTAGGCACCTGTAGGCAACGGTAGGAACAGTAGTATCGTATCTCTATAAGTAGAGGATTATCTCCTGTAGTTTAGGTTCTATAACCTTCAGCAATGATACTTATTTGCCTATACTCTCTGAAGGCCACGTGACTTTCTTCCTCTATTTGAACAACCATACCCGAACAATTGACTTTTGCCAGGGACTTGTGGAAGTATTGTGCGTTGCTAACTAGGTACCAATCAACACTTTTAGATATCTTGCCATTTGGGGAGGCCAAATTAGAGGAAGGGGTTAGTTCAAACGAGCTAGAACCACAACATGTATCTCTCCATGAAGTGATCCCGTATATGCGGATCTCAGAAGGAGGTTCTAAGCCATGGAATCGGTTTCTAGCGGGCACAAGCCATCGTCGTGGCTAGGAATATCGTAGACAATCCTATCGCCAGGAGAAGCTGGTTGAAACATTTCAACGAAAAACGTATTTGGAACTACGAAGTACCCCCCTGAATGAGGTGCAGCATGTCCAATCCTTGTTGTTGCAGAAGCTTGCAAGAAAGAAATAACGCAAGGGGCGTGGGAGGGGCGAATTCTGACGTGCTTCCAATTGAGGAAACAAGCCCTCAGCTGGCTATCTTGCTAGATGCACAAGACCTACCGGCTTCGTGATGTTGGATCTGCAGTAACTTCGCAATTTTATGGGTGTAGGAACATACTGATAAGTGATAATAAGATTTAGGGTAATTTCGAAGGTCAATTCACGAAGATCCTCTGGTGTTTATACAAAAATAGTGTATAATGAAAATTGTATAACTGTCGGAATACCCGGGTCATAGATATTGCCTATACTTCAACCTGAGGGCACGTACGCATGTGTTCATGCGTAATGCTCGTTGAGGTTGTTGGATAAGTATTGATTGATTCTAAGCTAAGTTACGTGTCACGAAGAGGTTGTAGGTCCCGAAAGGGACCCACAACTCTTCACGTGACTAGTTACATGCATTCCAACAATTACTACTTTTATAATTAAGAATCCTAGCATGTTTTGTGCACTACATCACCGAGAAAAAATCGAGCACGTTGCCCGTAGGATCAGAGCATTCAAACCACTCACCAAGTCAGGCATGATCAAAGTTTTCGACGTACTGAGAAGTGTAATGCTCATGACATGGTGCTATGCTTCAAGCATTCACGGGAACTAGTTATAGTTTCCTCCCTATCCTATCCATAGAGACCCTAGCAAACTTATCAAGGCAAAATGGAACTCTCTCTCTACGGAATTATCTAAGAGCCATGTGTCTGGGGTTTCAGACTTCTGTATCCTCAAGGGTAAATGGCCACACTCTGCGACATGTATAATGCACCCCGTGCAATTCGCTTCATTTCTCGTTCCATTTGTCGGGATGTTGCCCACACCTCACCAAATTTTTTCAATCCTCCTAGTCCAAGTCTTATCCGCTCTCGTGTGTGGTACCAGTCCGTGCTTTGCAGTACGTATGCGCAGGCCGATGTGTTCGCAAGTATAGAGAGAACTATGTCATGGATGCCAAGAGGAGAATGTTCGAAGATAGGTATTGGGAGGGCATAGAGTTCTACGGCCGTTCTGGCAGCCTCTAGGCATTTCCTCGTGTGCAGCCAGTGAGACGCATTTTCGTCTCGATTCGTTCCACAAGTTGACGGCAGAGAAGCACAATTAGAGATCGACTCAGTCGGCACTTGGTAGAGTTGGGAAAGCGGGCGGTGAATGTATAACATCATTCTGAAACTGTAAGCACGGTACTGGTCTGAGCTGGAGACTATAGATAGGAGCACATACGACTGCAGCATGCTATGTGCCTGAAACATCAGCTCATCAAGATCTTGATTCTTACCGAAAATATCTTGTTTTCCTCGAGGCAAATGCAATTTCCAATTTACGAGCATGGCATCCACATTAGCAACCGCTAGCTCTAGCTCATCGCCACTTAGGTTTTGCAATCCGATAGCAAAGCCAGAAATCCGACATATACCAATTAGATATGTGAAGGAGGAGAAGAAAGACTCTCCATCCTCGATATCTCGCGCCTCATATTCAAAAACTGTACGTGGACGAGGTATAATTCGGTCGTATTCGTATTCTTCGCAAGGAAGTTCGACGTCAGCTTCGATATAATACAACCTATGGACGTGGTGAGCTTCAAATTAAGATGTTCCAGTCTTGCGATGACCGTCCTTAGACCTACGGAAAACTAAGGAAACGCGTGTTTCCCGCGATTATTGCACTAGTTGTGTAGAGTCCCCAATACGTCCTTCTCCAGCTCTCAGCCAAAACAGGATCTCTCTCCATGTTAGCGAAAGCCTTGGAGTTCATCCGAAGCTCAAGCGCCATATATGTACCTCGATCTACCAGGGTACGAGCTTGTCCAAAGCCATCCTCGCAGTATAGCGCGATACCTAGCAGCAACAGAGCAAGTACCGTGAAACCATTTGGTGGTATGTCAACCATGTCTAATTGAAGAAGAGCCATTTCACGCAGCTCAGGAGATGAAATATCCGGCGCATAGAGGGAACCAATGTAGTTAATCACCGGCAAGAGGTGTTTTAACAACTTCGAATCTTTACCTAGACGTGAAAGGAAATGGTGCCGGGGCAGGACGAAGGGATGAGCTTTGTGGAAAAAACTGAGCTCAAGTTAGCTTTTCAGTTTGATCTTTAACGTTTTGATCGCCGCCTTCGTTATCAAGTGACAATCGCCGAAATGTCTTTAATCTTGCACGGCGGATATAATGAGGATAATTAGAAGTAGATATCTAAACAAAATACCTATAGTATAGATCTAGAAGACGCCTAGGGTCTGCTGCTTGTCCACTCAATCTTGCGTATTGTGGATTTAGTGATGCTTCAGGCAGTGGCCGTGCCTGCAACGCTTGTGGAGGATTAGCGTGCTTCGCGGAATTAATGCAGTTCATGTTGAGATCGTCATCATTAATCTGATTTCCTTTCGTGGTTTCCTTAATACTTGGTTTTCCTTGAGCGGCCCTCCTATCTCTCATCCCTCTTCGAGACTTAGTATAAGAGCACAATTTGCCATTCCGAACACAACGACCACAATTGGGCATCTTAGCATCGCATTTTACATGACGGTCCCGACACTATACAGCTCATCAGTTCATTGACCGCTCTTTTCTCATGGTTCACCAACAGGAATGCATGCCAGCGAAACCCGCACCGCACCTAACCGTGACATAGACTCATGAAGATTTTCTGCTAGCTGAGAATCTACCGGTCTTTGAGGCATTAATGATATTTCGCTGTTGAAGTCAAAGAACATGTCCATGGTCTCTTCAACGTTACTATCGCACCGCGGTGACCTTGACGAATTTGCCTTTTCGGGGGGGTTGTTCATACTGTATCAATTAAGCTTTAGGAGATTCAGAATGAACATGAAAATGTGCGTGGTTCCACGCCAGGAAATAAGAATTTGAAATCTTGTGAGACAGGGAAACCTTCGATGAAGTTTCCCAATTTGAAATATGACTCGATAAGGAATTATCTAGGTGAGGTCTGAGAATAGCAGAAAGTGAGGAAGCTATGAAATTTTACGGGGACCGTATAGGAGACTATGAAAATCCTAGCCATTAGAATATAGCATAGCTTGCATTTCTTAGACTGTGAATATATCAACAGTCATCAGAATTTCTAACTTAGATTTCTTGGTAATGAGATCCTAGTAGTTAGCATACTGCAATGCCTCTGGCTTATGGTCTCGATGCTTAGATGTCCGCTCTTCACCTGATTTGCTGACGCCACTTGAGGAGTAAAGCATCGCAAGAACGCCAGCTTAAATAAGCCGAGGAATGGAGGTGGGGAGAGTAAGCACGTCAACCTGATCTTGGAGGTTTATGAGTGAGAAAGTTGCCGCAATAAGGCGTTTTCTGGAGCTGTTCACGGTAATCTCCGCCGCATCTCAACAAAGACAGGCGCACAAATGAATAGGCTGGGATCAAAATTTTGGTATTCATGGTCTGCTTCCAAAGGCAGTATATAATTCATATATGGCAGCACGAGAAAGAGGAATTATGTATGCACCAATTGTTAATAATATTATATTCATCCAACAGAAACGCCTTTAGCACAATAATCGTGATGACAAGGGAGTAAATCAAGTTCAAAACGGGATGAGGAGATTGCTACTTACAGGATATAGTAAATCTTAAATCTTGGCATCTCTAAATACTTCAATTACCACATGAGCACCGAGCCATAAGAAGGGGCTGTGGTGGCGCCACGGCGAAGGTCACCCCAGAATCGTCTATTATCCCATTATTTAGGACGGGATTGTCAACTGCGCCTCGAAATTCGCAATTCACGGTTGGAAAGCCTGGCCAGGTGATCGAAGAGATACTCAACATTTGATTAAGGCCCTCTTAATAGTTAAGGATAGTTGAAGGGGCTCGAGGCTTAGGAAGGAAACTTACTATCATCAATATCATGCCACAGGTTGTCAAATGAAACGATGAAGCTGTTGTCAGCCCCTGCAGCTCCAATTGCGGTAACCGCTACAGCTGAAGCTAAGTTGCATATATCTTGACGATGAGAGTTTGGCGGAACAGCAATGGAAGTAGAAATAGACAGGACAAGAGCTGCAATACTACAAGCAAGGTTCTTCATATTGACTTCGAGAGGAGCTCTTTTGCAATGATACGAGAAGGTATGAGGTGTTCGCCAATCTGGGTACTATGGTACTTTAAGTATCCTCATATTATCAGAACGCTATTTAAAAGTTCCGATGCCTTGGAGCCTAGTAAAGTTTTCCGCGACTTGTTTCTAAATTCGTCCGGATCTTTATATAGAGCTGACATAATTAGAAGTTCCTATGTAGAGTGCTTTTCTCGTCACAAGAACTTTTAATAAGCAATTTGGATTTTAGATATAGTACTCTATTCCAGAGTTCAGATAGTCCAGAGTGGTACTGTAGCAATGCTAACAAAAAACACTAACTTTGCTGACAGTACGTCCTGGCTCCTTGAGAGTACTTTGGTTCAATTGACCAAATTGATCAAATTGTGAGGGGTTGAGTCAAGTTACGTATTGATTCTAGATATATACACTACCTTAATGAAAGTGTTTTTTTAAACATTTCAATAAATGAAAATGGCGCAAGAGTGGTCTGACGCTTAGAGCCTCGCTTAGACTGGCCCCTGGCCAGTCTCCTGTATATAAAGCGCTGCTTTCCTTCCCTTCTTCTATCTGTAGCTTGTTCTCTTCGTTATAACAATTGATAGTCGTTCATACCTTTGAGTCCTTCTCCCTGAGATCCATGGATCGAGATCCCTGTTCGCCTTGAGTTGTTACACTCGGCTGTTCTTGTGGAATTTATGGGTGAGCCTTTTTTATATACTACGGAATTTTCGCCTCGCGGGATGTTGGTTACATGACCTAGATGTAGCCTGAATTTGATATTATTACAAATCAAAAGTAATATAATTCTATTTAAGAAGCTAATGAAAATGCTATCTGTATCAAGAAACATCAAACTACCTCGCCAGATAAATCCTTCCTACTTTTCAAGGATCATTACACGAACAAATGACGGCAGTACGTGGCTGTGGTGGCCCTACATCAAAGGTCACCGTAAAGCCATCTGTTATGCCGTTACTCAGGACCGGTGTACTTTTTGCACCGCTGAATAAACATTGTATTCTAGGAAATCCTCGCCAGGAAATAAAAGATATACTAAGCTCCAGATTGATATTAACTATTGTTTATAGTTCAGGATTTTTCATGATATAGTCTAGTACTATTACGTGACCATATGCCGACAGTATTCAAAGCGCCTGCGGCTCCATATGTGTTGATTTCAATAACAACTGAAACCCGGGGTTGCAAAGATCGCGCGTGTCGGTACAATCACGGGGTAACTTCAGTGCGACACCTGAGACACGCTAGCTATTGCTTTGACCACATTCATTCCTTATATATAGCTAGCTACCAGCCTCCTCATAGAGGAGGCAATCAGAATATACAGCAGTCTACAGTACCTTTTGTTTTTGATTCAATCGTGATATCACCCCCGGAAAAACCGACAGCGCGAGCTAAGCGAATTACTTGGAGCAACAGAAGAGATGTATGGAGAGAAAGCAAGACTTGAAAGACCGATACTAAAGCTCTTCATCTTGGTGACTTTTAAGGGTAAGTTATGATTTTTTCATATATATACTTTCCAATCTATATATAGTTCAAACAAACGGCTAAACACTGTCCAAAGAGGCTTTTCCATGTGGATCTTAATTCGGCTCCTTGGACCCTGTTGGTATAAAGTTAACGTCAATCCCTGCGTGCCGAAAAAACCGGTGTGCCGAAAAAAATGATAGATACTTTGACTTGAAGCATCTTAAAATCTGTGCACACCTCAATATCTTCTATAATTTTTTATAAGTTATGTTCCGTGGCCACTCCCGGACACCTTGAACCCCTCCCACTAGAAAATCACGTTCGCGTCGTCGCTCTCACGCTTGATTTGTACAGAGCCTCTTTTTATAGCATAACAAAGTTCCTCTACCACAGCTCCACTACTAAGCTTATATTATCCTAATAGTTTATAAAGGGGTCTTATCCGAGCTCTATGGCCTCACCTCTATACAGGAATTCGTCATTAGCCTTGTGGCTGCTGTGGCGGGCAAATTCAGGTAAGGTTGCCACGCGGATTAGTACCTCCACCAGCTCGGATCAACGGAGCTGACAAATCCCGCACGTCCTATAATATTTACGCTGTAATTTCATTTATGAAGCCTCAGGCATAAAGGCCAAACAGTGGCTGGAGGTACTATAAGTGCCTGGTGCGCCACATCTAGCTTAGTAATGACTTCAATGCCTGGCGTAGTTGGGTCCAGGCACGAAAATCGCAAACAAAATCTTGAATATAATAGACCCTGTGTCCAAAATGCTAGAAGGCAAGTGGCGATTCTAAAATAGTATATAAGTAGATGGTTCCCTAGGACCCTACAAGAAATAAAGATACTTTCTTAATTCTACATGACAAGCTTTGCTCCTTTTTTAAAGCAAAAGAATGAAACTCTCCCAGATGAATGCCCTATAACAAGACTTTCGTTCCAAGTAGCTAAACAACTTTCCCGATAATTGGGAGGCAGCCAAAGAATATTCGTATCACCTTCTACTACCCAATGATTGGATACTTTTAAGATTGGCAATAGCTTGCCGTCGGGTGAGAAGGCCACTGATGTGACCGAGTCAGTGTGGCCCTCGAGCCTCTGCAGCGGCGCACCCGTGGCCGCGTCCCAGAGCCGCACCGTCTTATCGCGAGATCCAGAGACGACCTGCTTGCCGTCAGGTGAGAAGGTCACAGAGGTGACCCAGCCAGAGTGGCCCTCGAGCGTCTGCAGCGCTGCGCCAGTCGCGGCGTCCCAGAGCCGCACCATCTGATCGCGAGATCCAGAGACGGCCTGCTTACCGTCAGGTGAAAAGGCCACAGAGATAACCGAGCGAGAGTGGCCCTCGAGCGTCTGCAGCGCTGCGCCAGTCGCGGCGTCCCAGAGCCGTACCGTCTTATCGTCAGATCCAGAGACGGCCTGCTTGCCGTCGGGTGAGAAGGCCACAGAGGTGACCGAGCGAGAGTGACCCTCGAGCGTCTGCAGCGCTGCGCCAGTCGCGGCGTCCCAGAGCCGCACCGTCTGATCGCGAGATCCAGAGACGACCTGCTTGCCGTCAGGTGAGAAGGCCACAGAGGTGACCGAGCGAGAGTGGCCCCCGAGCGTCTGCAGCGCTGCGCCAGTCGCGGCGTCCCAGAGCCGTACCGTCTGATCGCGAGATCCAGAGACGACCTGCTTGCCGTCAGGTGAGAAGGTCACAGAGGTGACCCAGTCAGAGTGGCCCTCGAGCGTCTGCAGCGCTGCGCCAGTCGCGGCGTCCCAGAGCCGCACCGTCTGATCGCGAGATCCAGAGACGGCCTGCTTACCGTCAGGTGAGAAGGTCACAGAGGTGACCCAGAGAGAGTGGCCCTCGAGCGTCTGCAGCGCTGCGCCGGTCGCGGCGTCCCAGAGCCGCACCGTCTGATCGCGAGATCCAGAGACGACCTGCTTGCCGTTAGGTGAGAAGGCCACAGAGGTGACCGAGCCAGAGTGACCCTTGAGGGTCTGCAGCGCTGCGCCGGTCGCGGCGTCCCAGAGCCGCACCGTCTGATCGCGAGATCCAGAGACGACCTGCTTGCCGTCAGGTGAGAAGGCCACAGAGTAGACCAAGGAAGAATGGCCCTCGAGCGTTTGCAGCGCTGCGCCGGTCGCGGCGTCCCAGAGCCGCACCGTCTGATCGCGAGATCCAGAGACGACCTGCTTGCCGTCAGGTGAGAAGGCCACAGAGTAGACCAAGGAAGAATGGCCCTCGAGCGTTTGCAGCGCCGCACTCCAATGCGCTTGCACTCTAGGCTTTCTTTGGATCCAAGGAGGAGTATAATTTTCAAATGTCTTTCGAACAATACTCTTCTTTGGGGCAAAGACAAGGGCTGAACAATATAATTGAAGAGGCGTCTGTTCAATAGCTAATCGGTTGTATAAGGCAAATCGCTTTATATCAAGGATAAATGCGTGCAAGTTAGGACTCTCATTAATCTGAGGACAAGTTAATTAGACCCTTGGAAACAATAGATAGATAGCTTACTAGAACGTGAGCCTCTAGGGACAGTATTGCTTGAATCCCTTCTGAGGTCTTGCCCATCCACCCTAGCGCCTCAAGCCAGTGCAGTAGATGAGCCTGTAGAAATTGGTGGGCTTCCTCGCCGTCGTAAGCCTGAGAGCCACTCCTTTGCAGATGCTGAACCCAGTAGAGGCATGCGTATTGAACTTCGGGCGGAATGCATTTCTGAATACGACTGCTCTCAACTTGGGCGGCTTGATAACCAGGAGCATATAATTCGCAAACATCCTTCTTGAGTGTTTGGGACATTAGCTGTATACACCTAGCAGCTAAATTTTGGTGTGCCTCCTTCTCATCCATCCAAAATTCCCCGCATCGATCTTTGTTGAGGAGAAAGTCGCGAAATGAAGGGTGGTGGAGGCGGAGCTGGCGAGTCGGGTCGTTTGGAATATCAAGGATCGCATGAAGGTCGTTGAATATCGAGTCGATATCTTCCCTTGAAAGCTGTAATAGCCTGCTTAATGAAGAGCTGGAAAGAGGTGAGAGCAACACTACTATACTTCCAAGCGTGTGCTTTAACATATCGTATGCCTCTTCTTTCTCTTCATCCGAATAGTCCGAGGAGATCGAGTGCTTGAGGACAGCAAGGTAGATCTCATTGAGGTGCTTCTCTGGTGCAGTAATAGCGCTGCTACTACCCTTGAGAATTGTGTCCAGTCTCTTGCGTGCAAATCGCCTCCCCTCACGAATAAAGCGACAAGCTGTTGCTGCCCAAATAAAGAGGCCACAAGCATATAGGACCAGCTGTCTCAGAACTTCGTCGCCGGGCCAGTTAGCTCCAAGAGTCCACTCCTGCCCGATTATCCCCAGATTGTATTCTAAGAAGAGAAAGATATCATGGTAGACAATCGTTGGCTCTATGCCGTGGAGTACGAAGTCCTGGTGTTCAGCTTGCGGGATGGCGCATATCCCGTATCGAATTGGAATTTCAGGTCTGCTCGTCAAAAAGATTCGAAGTCGTACTGTCGTTAACGATCGAGCTTCAGCGAGAAGCTGCAGAATTGTGCGAATATGGTCTTCGTTATCACACTCATCAAGGGCATCAATAATAAGCAAATAGGAAGACGGAGATAAGCGCTTGTCTAACCTCGACAATGGACGGAGGACGAGCTGGCGCCACTGGTCGCCGAGAGAATGGTTTGCAATATCAATCTGCTCTTCAGCAGCTTCCGAAATGTATCGTCGAAACGATGGCGCGTTATGCGCAAGCTGCACAGCAATACTTGTGAAGAATTTACCAGCATGGCCAACGTCTCCTCCACCTCTTGAGAAGAAAAAGCTGGCGCCGAGGCGCTTTTGTTCAAAGTATCTGCGGGCGACGGTCCGAGCAATTGTCGATTTTCCAGTGCCAGCTAAGCCATTAAGCCAGAAGATACACCGCTCATCTTCGCTATCAACCCAGTTGTATATCTCCTTAAGAAGGCCAACTCGGGTATTTGGGAGGCAAGTGGACGGATCTTGCTTTGCATACGAATTGAATGGTGCATCGACTGCATTCGGCAGGCGTAGAAGTACATCCGAATCGAGCCCTGGCTTGCCGATTAGCACCAGCGTTTGCAAAGGGGGGCACAACCTCAAACGGAATGGTCTACTTACCCCTTGAATGCACATTAATCACCTCTCGAAGTCGTTTGAACGCATGTTCTTTCCCTTCGCTATAGATCAGAGGCATATAGACATCGAAAATACCGAGTAGCGAATATGCCTGGTCTTCTTTGCGAGTAGTCTCACGTTGTTCTGCCCATGACATTCGCTCGGCGACGGTGAAATCAGAGAGCGGAACTCCTTGAAGTGCTTTGTCCGGAATTCCTGTTATCTCGTGGATAATATTCCCCAAGGATGCCTTGTTACCCAGTTGCTCCCAGTATTTGGAGAAGAATTCAACTGATTTTGGGGCAATGAGTTCTTGAAGTGTCCAGCCCCGAGTGAACCATCTGCTTTTACGAAATGCCGATTCCCAGGGCAGCTGGCAGAACGCGTCGTCAGTGTCAGGTACATCCCTTGGAACATCTGACAGATAGACATAGCATTTAGCCGCATTGCGATACCAGCAAAACATGGAGTTGATAGCCTCTGCAAGCTCGGTGTTATTTGACTTGTCGATACAACATGTATCCATCCAAAAGTATTGAAAGCCATCATGCCTAGCTTGTTTCCCGCAGAATCGGATCTTGCTATAGCCAGTCTTGTTTTTGCCCGTGCCATCCGCCAGGTCTCTGAAGGTGACCTCCTCTGTATTCGCTCCCCATGTGTGCGACAGTATGGCATAGCGGGGAATGTTATCGATGAAATCCTTGGTAAGGGTGAACTCGTCGTCGTTTTTGCGTTCCAAAAGACGCATTATTCGGCCTAGATTTGAGGCGCCGAAAGGAAAGAGGATTATCGGTGAATGTTGCGTCGCCGAATCGGCATATATGCGAAGTTGTTGTCGAGTTGAGAGAGGACGTTGGATTGAAGGCTGGCGGTCAAATCGACTCAGCTGAACGCAGCCTCGCGAGAATGGTGGCATCGTTGTTCATCGCCGCAAGCGTGCGCACAAAGCCAGCCAAGCGCTAGGGATTCGCTGCAGAAACCCATGGTTGACTGTCTACGCCACTCAACCCTCATGCGCGGTTGGGCCATAAGTTAGAAACCATACTTATGCTGCACGTGAAATTCTGCCCTGTCGCCAGAGAAGCTAGATCGCGTTCCGCCACGGACCTTAACAGCCACAAGGGACAAAATGATGGCATAAGTGAAATTACATCGTTTTGCTCTAACCAAGAATAGTTAGTCACTTTGATTGGAGATATCAACTGGCGCGTCGACACTGGATGAATTTGCGCCACTCTAAAAGAACGCCACACTTTCACGTGACATCTATATAATGCGTCATAAAATATGACTAGCGTGGCTGTGAACACAATATTAGGTAAGGGCGTAAAATCCTTCCTCGCTTATTAAGATGCGGCATTTTGTGTACCACCCACTTTTGTCCGGATAAATCCGGCAGGCAGGTTTCCTTGTACTCTGTGTCTTCAAACTTTAGAGTTAGATTTGAACTTAATAGAAGCTCTAGACCATGGCCCCGAATTCCGAGGATAGATTAATAGTCATAATAGAGCAAGGGGTAATAGCTATAGCAACTTTTGACGCTCTCAATAGAACAATCGACAATATAGCTAAACTGTAGTATTTTTCTGACTGCAAGTCGAGCCCTTATAGAGAAATAGCTAAAGAACAATAGCAAACAAATTATAGCTTTATATATTTATGTGGTGGAAATTTAAGACCCCCAAACTGGAAAGTTGTTTCGGCACACCGGTTTTTTCGGCACGCAAGGATGGACGTTATACCACAAGCGTTTCTGGAGCTGCAATCTCAGAACAAAGGAGCACGATATCGGAATTGGTAAAGTCGCCTGATTCGTGATTTTAACTACACCAAGAGTCTTCAAATATATTATCGCCGCATTGTAGTACTATAGTGCAGTAGTACTTGAAATGAAAATACCAATAGAGATTCTCAACGAAATAGCGTCGTATCTGTCTTCAGGAGATCTTGCTAATTTTCGACTTGCAAGCTTCAGATGCGCACAGGCTGGGCGGTCCGTTATACCCAGGAATGGAATATCTGTTCTCAGCACTTTCGATTCTTTACAACAGCTCAGAGAATTCGTGACATATCCTACTATCCCAGCCTTTACTAAGCACATTCGATTCTTTTATGGCGAGTGGCCGCAATGTGCTCGAAAAAAGTGGGAGATGCACCCTTTACTGTTCGGCGGCAATGATAGATCGAAACTCTACCACCCAACAGCAGATGAAGCATTTGCTTGCTATATAGACTTTATAAATAAAGAAAAAAGCCGAAGAATCCACAGCGACGTTGAAACGATTCACTTTGCATTATCCTTACTTTCGAATCTTCGGACAGTGGATATCTGTCATGTTCAAGTGTTTGCACGGCATCCTTCGAATAATCGTCAATACTACAATCTTCAGAAAAAGATATGGATAGCTCCGTTTGTTGACGTGAATATCGCGCCAGCGGTACAGCAGTTTCTATTAGCTCTTGGAAGTGGATTCTGTAACATTCAGCACCTCAGCATCCAAGGTCGGTTTGATCCTTCCTCCTTGACACTTCATTTGGCGGAATATAGCAATATACGTAAACTTCATATATCCTCTCTCATATTGCGCCAAACAGATGAAGTAGCAATACAATTCTTACAAGCTTTTCCTCTACTTGTCGATTTATCTCTAGAAACTGACATCGTGGATTCGGTAATTCCGAGGATATTAAAAACCCTCTATTGGCCATACTTAAGGACTGTATTTCTTGGTAATATATGGGCATCAGAAGGAGATATTTTTCAATTTTTTCGGCGCCATAATATTAAATTGAAGCATTTTGCGATAGAGAATGCTGCGTTAACAGCTGGGTCATGGAAAGGCTTGTTCAGTCAAATCAAAGGCTTGAAATCCCAAACTTTGCTTCGTATCGGAGGAGAGCTGTATGGCAGGAGAAGGAAAGACAGCCTAAGAATCAATGAAACGGTAGCAGGGAAGATTCAAGAATTTATGAGAACCGCGGAAGCCCAATGGCCATTTGACTCGCCCAAGCATATACAATGAAGGATATTTTAATTATTATAGATTTTATTGACTGATGTAAAGACACTCTTTTCCTCTTTGGCTCATTCTAGGTATCATTCATCAAATATCTCGCCACAAGTGTATTTTCTTTCCTCTTAATATTGGATATATCTAGAATAGTCGTCCGCTCAGATTTATTAAGACTTTGATAATAAAGCCAAACTTCAGCACTTTTTTCCGCCTTGACTAGACTGGTACGTCGACCAAATATTCGATAGAGATAGCATTTCAAACTTTGATTCGGTCTCATGTCTCTTGTTCATATTAGTTAAGTAATTTCCTACTTAAAGAGCAAACTCACAGATTTTCGTGACGCGGTATGGCTGCTATGAATTCAGACGAAATCATGAGCCGAGCCATTTTGTGATAGGTAGCAACGATGACAGCAGGGTTATTGCGATCTATGTTTTGATTCCCTGCATTCTAGTGCCTCTGTTTTCTGGATTGATATTCTCAGGCAAGTTTCAAATTGCTTTACTTTTTGTTTTAGAATTCTTGTCCTTGAATCTCACAAACTCGGACCTTATACTTGGAACGGGTTGACACTACATCGGAAACGCGTTCTACAAACTTAAATAGAGCGTTGATATTTCTAAGATACGAGAACAAGACATGCAAAACTCAGATCTGGAATTCTGGATTGATGTTTTTGTATATAAGAACGGCGAACGTCAAGCGCGCGCTTCCGGAAAGTTTTTCCAGCCGATGGTCAAACCTAATGCATTTATCAAATCATAAGCGACCACATCTTCCCTGGATGTTATCGAATCCTATCGTTACCCTAGAATAGCTACCGTTCTTTTAATTGAAATGCGTCACATGTTTTGAGCCTATGCAGCATGTAACCGACCACGTTATTTTTTTAATTTTTTTTGCAGTATCCAAAGTTCAAAATATTTTAGCCTATGCGTAGTATGAAACAAGTGTAAAATTCTAGTAGCTAGCAGCGCTTTCTTTCAACCAACATAGAGCTATTTGAGGTTCAGAGATTGGTTGACCATGATCAATTTTCTCGTGCGTGGCCGAGCCTTGCTTCCCCCGCTCGAGTGCTGCGCTAGAGGGAGCCAGAAGTAGCGCGGGCTGCGAAAAGGTCCATAACTGGTATGGGGAAACGCGTTCAGAAATGCAAGAGAGCTAGAATATGGTATGGCTCGAAGTTGCATTAATATCGTGTCGAAATTTGCGAGAAGCAATTTTCTAGTTTAACAGTAACGTCCATCCCTGCGTGCCGAAAAAACCGGTGTGCCGAAAAAAATGATAGGTACTTTGACTTCAAGCATCTTAAAATCTGTCCACATATTAATATCTCCTCTGATTTTTTAAATGTTATGTTGTGTAGCTACTCCCGGACACCCTGAGCCCCTTCTACTAGAAAATCATGTTCGCATCGTCGCCATTACGCCTGATTTGCAAAGGGTATCCTTTTATAGCGTAATAGACTTCCACTACCACAGCTTTCACCACCGAGCTTATATCATCCCTAATACTTATAAAGGAGTTATCCGAGCCCTCAAGCCTCACTACAATGCAGGGAATGGTTATTAGCCTTGGTGGCCGCTGTGGCGTGCAGATCTCATGCAAGATCGCCACGCGGATCTATACCTCGGATCAAAGCCGAAACGATTTTGGTTGGTGCGAAACAACCCCGCATTATTTACGGTGTAATTTTCTTTGTGGCCTTAGGCACTGAGGCCAATAGTGGCTGGAGGAAATGTGGCGTCTAGTGCGCCACACCCAGCCTGGAAAGATCGGACATCTTACAATTCACAAAGCATTACCAGCCTCACCACCACCCACCGAAGACATGTCAGCCAACTGCTGTGTTCTGAATAATTTTATTTTGTCTTCACTTATTGCCAGACAATCGCCAGCGTAAACAACTTCGTCCTGCGAGACAAGACGTGTGCGTCGGTCACGATCCCTCCTCAACGCTGCTACTCGCTTCGCCGCATTGGGGGACTTCCTCCCCTGCTACCCACATCATCAAGACTGCTTTCTACATCTCCAGTATCCCTACTCGAGCTTTTCATAGACTCTCTCGAAAGATCTTTCGAAGCAGGTGTCTCAAGACAACATTGCCGCCTTCTTGGTCGAACGTGTTGCGAAATATCTTGCGTGTCTCCTTGGTATAGTTTCGCAGCTCTGCTACATTGCGGAAGGTGTGCACCTTTTCCTCATTTCCACTTCGTCCCCATTCAATCAAGTCAACGATATTAACGTGTGTCCTTCTCGCAGCCTATTACCCGCGTCAGCATGAATCTACCCAATTTCGTTGCACGATCTCCTACCTCCTCGCATTGCTCACATGTTTTCGGAAGCGGCTCGACACCGATTGCGCGACAAAGCGCATGCCACGCAGTCAAATCGTTCTCTGCACCGTACCACAAGTACAGTTCGCTCTGCAGCGCGTCTTGATATCTGTTCCACGCATCGTCTGACTCGGCGCTGTCACGGCGCCATCCTTCATGTCTCCGCAAGTTGGCATACGAAGTAGCTGGTGGGAGAGAAGGGTCATAGTCGAACGTTGGGAAAGAGCGGAAGAAGACATCCAGAGGGGTCTCTGTAGGAGTCTCCGTATCCTGTTGGTGAATACGAGAGTCCCGCAGGTGCTGCTCTAGAGCCTCCTCGTTGCTGAAGGATCGATCGCAGGTCTCACAGTCGAAGGATGGCGCATGCGCTGGGGAGTCCCGCAGGTGCTGCTGCAATGCCTCCTCGCTATCGAAAGATCGATCACAGTCATCGCAGTCGAAGGACGGCGCATGCGCCGGTGAATCCCGCAGGTGCTGCTGTAACGCTTCTTCGCTATTAAAAGATCGATCGCAGTCATCGCAGTCGAAGGACGGCGCATGCGCCGGTGAATCCCGCAGGTGCTGCTGTAACGCTTCTTCGCTATCGAAAGATCGATTACAGTCATGACAATCGAAGGATGGAGCATGAAGTGGGGAGTCCCGCAGATGCTGCTGTAGTGCCTGATCGCTGCCGTAGTGACGATCGCAAGATCTACAGTCGTAGGTGTGCGCGGATGATGTTCGTTTGTGCTGCTGCAAAATTTCGTCGCTATTGAAAGATCGATCGCACAAAACACAACGGGAGGTCATAGTGGCAGAATTTTGACACCACTATCGTGCAATTTTTCCAGACGTATTTGGATGTATGTCGATTGAAAGCGGGGAGCGTACAAGTCCAGCTATAAATGTGGCGAATGGATTGTCAGCATCATACAGCTCTGTTTGTGTAACGCCACCGTCCAATGAGCCAGTGACACATAAACCCCTCTAAGTTAAATCACTTGAGATATCTACATTATTGCGATTGTTTCACTGTCACTTAAGCTTCTTGTCCTAAAGATATGGCTCTATCCTCACAGACATGACTGAGCCCTGGAATCTCAACCATTACAAGTGTACTCATCCTCCGAAGACGCTGTGGAAGGTGATACACTCCGGCACCCAATCTCAACGGAATTCTTCGACTGGAGATCTTATTGCGTCGGACAGTTCCCGTAGGATCAAAGATGAGGCAGAGCTAAAGCAAGCAACCAAAGAACATATCGACTGGTGGAGCCGCAAACCAAGCTGCTTTTTATCGGTTTTTAGTGATGAGAAACATGCTCGTCACTGGGCGAAGCAACGCAGCAAAACACAATCCGACGTCTATATATATAAGATAGACACGACAAATCTGCCAACCGATACATACTTATTTGACGTGGACTCGCTCAAGGCTAGGCTAGGCTTTGTTCATCCAACATCGACCCATGAATTTCTATTCCTGCATCGCATTACGGCTCAGGCTATAGTTGGCAAAAAAGATCTGGGAGAGATATGGGAAGAAGGTATGTAGACTTCATCAACAAATGCAAGATTTGTTGAAATGACAATATATAGAAGCAGATGCTCAACATTATGCCGCCCGTCCATTCGACCCAAACTACCATTGGGTTGCTGAATTAGACGGTTACTACGATTCCGATGAAGAGTGCGAGGAACGCAACAGATGCGATGATTTGATTAAGATGTTGGAAGGGGATTGGGTCTGAATTTGTATGAAATAACCAAAATTAAACAATTTTGATGGTGACAATTGCGGAAGCATCAGCCGGCGGTAGCGAGGAAGGACGTTAATCATGTATCATGAGGTAGGAAGCACCTGGTTGCTATAATTTTGCTATATTTATTCTAGCCAGCACATCTCATTCACATCAAGCGGTCGCTACATAAAACTTCGGCATGCAAGCCATCCGTAGATTGTGACAGCCGAACGACCGAGCTCCTACGTGTAGACTTTAAAACCTCCTATCCGAGCGAATCGTACTGGAAAAGCCCAGTATAACATAGCCCCACGTCAACAGCTCCATCAAACGAAGCTGGGCGCTGTCTGATCATTGAACAGACACATATCCGCAGTCGTCCTGCGATATGGTACCGAATCACCGACGTTCCAGCCGGTCGTTCGGGTGAGCGGATTTGAAGGTCTTTATGAGAACAAGTCTTGTTAAACACCGTCCTGATCTTTACCTTGCTTCTCTGTTGTGCTTCTCTATTATGCTGTATAGCTTCTCTTTCTCGCGAATCAAATCACGACGTCGAAGATGGTCTCGAAGCTCTCCCAGCCTGCCTTGATGTTTTGACCAGACTATTAAAGGATTGTCTAGACAATCTCGTTCCTCGACTAACATTTGTATCGGTACCTCGTAGTCTGAATCGATCTTTAGGTAGGAATACTTTGGCAATATCGGAATGAGTCGCGCAGCATTTCGATAATCGAAGTTGGATTGGATAGCCCTTCTTTGGTGTTGGCGAGATAGAGACGTAGTCGCCGTCATCTGTTAATGTCCAGGCCGTGGATAATCGTTACAGCAGCATCTTAAGCCGAAAGGAAGCGCTTTCTAATGGGATCATATTCGAAAGCAGGCTAAAGAACTTACCCGGAGCCTATGGCTACGCGACACGTTGCAAGGCCCTGATATTTCCATTCTCCAAGGTTAAGTTAGAGCAGTGATAATAAGAACTGATTGCGGCGCGAATGAACAGTCTATGTCGACAGGATTTAGTCCTACAGAAGTACCTCACAACACAAAATCACCTATTGCTAGCCACCTGTGAAGCTCTTATTTCAGGATCTCAATGTAAGTTATTGTACATTTTCACTCTAACTTAGAGATTCGCTTGTGATCCTAACAGTGATAACGTCCATCCCTGCGTGCCGGAAAACCCTCCGTGCCGGAAAAAATGATAGGTACTTTGACTTCAACCATCTTAAAATCGGTGCACGCCTTAATCTCTCTTATATTTTGTTTTAAGTTAGATTCTATAGCTTATTCTTAACGCCCTAAACTCCTCTCATTCGAAAAAATACGTTCGCGTCGTCTCCCTCACGCCTGATTTGCAGAGTGTCTCCTTTTATAGCGTAACAGACTTCCTCTACTACTGCTGTACCACTGAGCGTGCACTATCTCTAAAATTTATAAAACAAGTCTTACCCGAGTTCTTAGGCCTCCCACTTATATAAGAAAATGTCAATGGCGTTGTGGTGGCTGTGGCGTGCAGATTCATGCAAGATCGCCACGCGGGTCGATACTCGGATCGAAGCGAATAGCCCCGTATACCCACAATGCTCAGTTTGCAATTTGGCTTCGTCAATAACTTAGGTACTTTTACTTCGAGCAACTCGAATTCTGCGTACACATCGATAAAACCCAAAAATTTATGCAAATCGTATTCAGTGGCTACTATTGAAACCCTTGAAGCCCTCCCATCAAAAAATTACGTTCGTGTCGTAGCCCGTAGGCCTGATCTGCGGGCAGCCTCCTTTCACGACGTAAGATACTTTTTTGATTATAGCTCTGCTATCAAACTTTTGTTACTTCTAATGCTTACAAAATAGTCTTATTCGATCTTTAAAACCTTATTACTATATTATTAACCGTTATCATCTTTGTGGCTGCTACAGATCGTAAATTTAGACTGGGCCACCACGCGGGACAATACCTCGAATCGAAGTGACTAACGATATTTGGTTAGAGTAACGACCCCTTCTTGTCCCCGCATTTCATGACGTAAGGAATTGAAACTAAATGAATGCCTAAGATTCAAGGCTAGAGGCTCGAAGCCCAAAGATCGAAGGTAAATTCAAGAGATTAGGTCTCTGTTTCTATGTTCCACTCCTCCAATTCTGTCAGCTTCTTTTTCAGCGACAATAACCAATCATGCTCAATCCAAAGTGGCTTCGAGTATCCTATGCCTATGGCTTCCAGAATTCCGGTTGCGCGACTAGCCATTCTTGCGCGCTTCCAGTGATGTACGACGATGTCATTGCCACGAGGCTGCCGCTCAGCTGAGTCTCCCAGCCTCAACACGACGTTTTCTCCAACTTCACTCCACATCTATGCTATTTCGACGGCTCATCAGCTACCGAGAACCCTTCAGCCTGCGATCCTCGAACCTAGTCGAATAATGCGTCTGTTATATTCAGATGGCGATGGCAGCCTTAGCTTGACCGAGTTCTTTGAAGACGACATACCCGAGTATGCTATACTTTCACACAGATGGGGAGCGGAGGAGGTCACTTTCAAGGATATGGCAGACGGTACGAGTAAAGTCAAGGCTGGCTACGGCAAGATACAATTCTGCGGAGAACAGGCGAGGCTTGATGGATTGGAATACTTTTGGGTCGACACATGCTGCATCGACAAATCGAGCAGCGCTGAGCTCTCTGAAGCTATCAACTCGATGTTTCGATGGTACCAGAAAGCGGCCAGATGCTACGTCTATTTACCCGATGTTTCGATACGGCAGCGGAAAGCAAGTGATACGTCTGCCGAGTGTATCTGGGAATCTGCTTTTCGAGCAAGCAAATGGTTTACACGAGGCTGGACCTTACAAGAACTCCTTGCTCCAAGATCAGTTGAATTCTTCTCCCAAGAAGGCAACTGTCTAGGTAATAAGAGAACTCTAGAGCAACAAATCCACGAGATTACAGGAGTCCCTGCTACAGCACTTCGAGAAAACCCTCTCTCCCAATTCGACGTCGATGAACGATTCTCGTGGGCGAAGAGCCGACAAACCACACGCGGGGAAGACAAGGCATATTCGCTTTTTGGCATTTTCGATGTCCAGATGCCCCTTCTTTATGGCGAAGGAGAAGTCAAGGCGTTTCAGCGGCTCCGGGAGGCAATCGACAAACCTTTGAAGGGTAAGTCCTATCCCTACGATTGATACCTATCACATCTGTTAAGACTAGCGCTGACTAGCAGTTCAGGCTTTGAGAAAGACCTATTTCGTCACCTACCGTATGCTGCTGAGGCGCCCTTCAACGCGTACGACCGCCAAGACGAACCTGCCTGCCTCCCTAACACACGCGTCGACCTTCTACAAGAGATATATGACTGGGCCGATGGAAAAGATGGTCAAGATGAGCGATGCATCTTCTGGCTGAGCGGCCTAGCTGGGACGGGAAAGTCAACAATCTCCCGCACCGTCGCCCGCAGATGCAATGAGCAGAAGCGTCTTGGAGCCAGCTTCTTCTTCTCAAGAGGCGGCGGAGACGTGAGCAATGCCGGCAAGCTCTTTACAAGTCTTGCCGTACAGCTCGCGGATGCTGTGCCATCTCTCCAAGCACATATCTGCGATGCTGTAAGGGAGCGGAGCGATATTGCGAATCTGTCTTTATTAGATCAGTGGCGCGAGCTCGTCATCCGTCCGTTAAAGTTGGTAAAGTCAGACAAGCCCTCATCTCCATCTTCATATCTGCTTATTATCGATGCCCTTGATGAGTGTGACAACGAAGGCCACGTTCGCACAATTCTACAGCTTCTAGCTGAAGCTCGATCGTTGACGACGGTGAGACTTCGAGTATTTTTGACAAGCAGATCTGAAGTTCCAATTCGACACGGCATACGTGCTATCCCACAAGCCGAACACCAGGACTTCGTACTCCACGACATACAGCCAGTAATTATCAACCATGATATCTCTCTTTTCTTGGAACACCATCTAGGGATAATTGGGCAAGAGTGGACTCTTGGATCTGAGTGGCCGGGCGATACAGTTTTGAGACAGCTGGTTATCCATGCTAGTGGACTCTTCATCTGGGCGGCAACAGCGTGTCGTTTTATAAAAGATGGCGAAGAGTTCGCTGAAGACAGGCTTGATGAGATTCTTGAGGGCACCGGCTTCGAAGGCACGCCGGAACAGCATCTCGACCAAATATATATCACTGTACTTCAAAACTCCATACCTACCACTTTCAGACCACAGGAGAAAGTGCGCTTGTGTACAATGCAGCGAAGAATTCTTGGAAGCATTATTATCTTATTTTCCCCCCTCCCCGCTGCCTCGTTAGCAAAGGTAATCAGCATCTCTGGCATACGGGTTACGCAGACTCTCGAAAGACTACAAGCTATCCTAGATGTTCCAAAGGATGTTGCTGGATTCCTCCGCCTACACCACCCTTCATTCCGCGACTTTCTCCTCAACAAAGACCGATGTGGGGATTACTGGGTAGATGAGAAGGAGGCACACCAGAGAGTAGCTAGTAGCTGCATACAACTAATATCCCAGACGCTCAAGCAGGACATTTGCGACATGCATGCTCCTGGTACTCAAGCAAGCCAAGTTGAGAGCAGTCGTCTACAGGAATACCTTCCGCCGGAAGTTCAGTACGCATGCCTCTACTGGGTCCAGCATCTGCAACGGAGTAGCTCTCAGGTTTACAACGGCGAGGAAGCCCACCGGTTTTTACAGGCTCATTTACTGCACTGGCTTGAGGCACTTGGGTGGATGGGCAAGATCTCAGAAGGCATACAAGCAATCTTGTCCTTAGAGGCTCACGTTTCGGTATGCTAGTTGCTTCTTATACAGAATTCTCACTAACTTGTCCTTAGGATAATGAAAGACCTGATTGGCGTGGATTTATCTATGACACAAAGCGATTTATTTTATATAACCGATCAGCGATTGAACAGGCACCCTTGCAATTATATTGCTCTGCTCTCGTCTTTGCGCCAGGAAATAGTATTATTCGAAGGGAGTTCGAGGGATGCATCCCAGATTGGATTACATTGAAACCAAACGTGCAAAGACACTGGAACGCAGCGCTGCAGACGCTCGAGGGCCACACTAGCGACGTCTCGTCCGTGGCCTTCTCCCCCGACGGCAGGCAGGTCGTGTCGGGGTCGTATGATCGGACGGTGCGGCTCTGGAACACGGCCACGGGAGCGGTACTGCAGACGCTCGAGGGCCACACTGGCGGGGTCACGTCCGTGGCCTTCTCTCCCGACGGCAGGCAGGTCGTGTCGGGGTCGTGGGATCGGACGGTGCGGCTCTGGGACACGGCCACGAGAGCGGTACTACAGACGCTCGAGGGCCACACTGGCGGGGTCACATCCGTGGCCTTCTCTCCCGACGGCAGGCAGGTCGTGTCGGGGTCCGATCGGATGGTGCGGCTCTGGGACGCGGCCACGGGACAGCAGCTGCTGCCAGCCCTCGAGGGCCACACTGACGGGGTCACGTCCGTGGCCTTCTCTCCCGACGGCAGGCAGGTCGTGTCGGGGTCGTATGATCGGACGGTGCGGCTTTGGGACACGGCCACGGGAGCAGTGCTACAGACGCTCGAGGGCCATACTAGCTACCTCTCGTCCGTGGCCTTCTCTCCTGACGGCAGGCAGGTCGTGTCGGGGTCGTGGGATCGGACGGTGCGGCTCTGGGACACGGCCACAGGACAGCTGCTGCTGCCAGCCCTCAAGGGTCACACTGGCTGGGTCACGTCCGTGGCCTTCTCTCCCGATAGCAGGCAGGTCGTGTCGGGGTCGTATGATCGGACGGTGCGGCTCTGGGACACGGCCACGAGAGCGGTGCTACAGACGCTCGAGGGCCATACTAGCTCAGTCTCGTCCGCGGCCTTCTTTCCCGACGGCAGGCAGGTCGTGTCAGGGTCGTCCGATCGGACGGTGCGGCTCTGGGACACGGCCACGGGAGCGGTACTGCAGACGCTCGAGGGCCACACTAGCGGGGTCACGTCCGTGGCCTTCTCTCCTGACGGCAGGCAGGTCGTGTCGGGGTCGTGGGATCGGACGGTGCGGCTCTGGGACACGGCCACAGGACAGCTGCTGCTGCCAGCCCTCGAGGGCCACACTGACGGGGTCACGTCCGTGGCCTTCTCTCCCGATAGCAGGCAGGTCGTGTCGGGGTCGTCCGATCGGATGGTGCGGCTTTGGGACGCGGCCACGGGAGCGGTGCTACAGACGCTCGAGGGCCACAATGATAGGGTCTCGTCCGTGGCTTTCTCTCCCAACGGCAGGCAGGTCGTGTCGGGGTCGTATGATCGGACGGTGCGGCTCTGGGACACGGCCACGGGAGCGGTACTGCAGACGCTCGAGGGCCACACTAGCGGGGTCACGTCCGTGGCCTTCTCTCCCGATAGCAGGCAGGTCGTGTCGGGGTCCGATCGGATGGTGCGGCTCTGGGACGCGGCCACGGGACAGCTGCTGCTGCCAGCCCTCGAGGGCCACACTGACGGGGTCACGTCCGTGGCTTTCTCTCCCGACGGTAAGCTATCGCCAATCTTACAAGTATCTGATCATTGGGTACTAGAAAGTGATACGAAGATTCTTTGGCTGCCTCCCGATTATCGCCAATACATTTCAGCCAGTTGGAACAGAAATCTTATTTTAGGGCATTCATCTGGGAGAATGTCATTTTTCTGCTTTAAAACAGCTGCAAAGCTTGTCATATAGAATTAAGAGAAATATGTTTATTTCTTAGAGGGTCTTAGAGAATCATCTGCATTTATATTATTTTAGAATCGCCACCTGCCTTCTAGCATTTTCTAGAAGGTAACATATCTAATAGATGTGTCACGATGAAGGGAGGCTGGATATCTTGCTGACTAGATATGATCAGGCAGCAGCTTTCTATTGCTTTCTGCCAGTGATTACATAGGTGACGGCATGAATATTGTGGCACGTGCGAGGCTGTTTCCCACCAAGATCGTCATTTGCTTCGATCCGAGGTACCGACCCGCATAGCGATCTTGCATGAATCTGTACGCCACAGCCGCCACAAGGCTGTTGACGATCTCCCGCATAGTAGGGAGGCCTAAGAACTCAGCTAAGACTATTCTATGAGTTTTAGAAATAGTGCAAGCTCAGTGGTGCAGCTGTGGTAGAGGAAGTCTGTTACGGTGTAAAAGGAGACTCTTTGCAAATCAGCCGTGAGGGCGACGAGGCGAATGTGATTTTTTAGTCGGAGGCAACTAGGGTGTTCAAGGGTGGCCGTGGAATATAAAATACAAAAATATAAGAGAGATTGCGGTGTGCATAGATTTTAAGATACTTGAAGTCCATGTACTTGTCAATTTTTCCGGCACGTAGGGTTTTCCGGCACGCAGGGATGGACGTTATAGATGTGCGACGACGGACTCGCCGAGTACGCTTGTGCTGATCGCCACGAGGCAAGAGGAGAAGATCGAGCGAGGCTCAAGGAAATTAAGAGATGTTTGAATGTACAGAACAACAATCTGCCAGTTTGTGCAGTGAGAGACCGCGCTCATGATTGGCAAGACGACGATGACACCCAGGACTGCCCCGAGTGCAGAGGAGAAACTCCACCAGACACCTTAGGTTAGGCATAGGTAGACAACAGGACCTTTCACTATCATACTTCGAAAAATAACCTCGCCTTACAACCTAACTATACTGCTTGCCTTGATTTACCCAAATCCAAATTCATTCGTCACGATTGCAGATAATTGGCACCCCACTTATACATTGAGCAGTATCTTCTTGCCTTATCAACCCACTCCTTACGCAAAGTAAAAATCCTAGTATTTATTAGATATAGCTTATCTTTAGCTAGCAGAACCTACCAAGAATCTCCTTGCCGTGTGGCGAGATAAACTTCATGAGGTAGCGCTAATATCTCTTCCTTACTCAACGAACTAGTGACATTGAAGTCAATAATGAACCATGCTCTCACAGCGTCATCCGAATCGAATCGAGGAAGAATATGCTCGGAGTCATGGCATTCAGCCTTTAGATTATTATTGAATGGCCGCTTTCGAACTTGCTCGCTGAAGTCCTGGGCGAGGCGGGTGGATCGTGCGAATTTGTTCCCTGGAATGTCTGTCACGCACGCGCGAATAATAACGCGGAGTGGATCGTCTGTCATAGCTAAGAATATGTAGGAAAATGGAGTAACCGTCGTCCAGGTAGCTGGAAGTGGCAGTTTACGTTGGCGCTGTCTGGATTTCGTCACGTATCGTTCAGCTGGTTGACATTTTCCCGAGATTCGTGGCTGTTATGTGAAACTCCGATCACGTGTATATCCGAAGGTCAACTCCGGCATCTGCTCTATCCTTCGTACTGTGTTGATAGAACGAGAAATACACAATGATATTCAGAAGGTATTGGGGGTGCCGACAGGCTCTCTATTGTTGTCTCTATTGCATACATGTGTGATCATTTTCTAGCAATGTGTGTGTGAAAAGTCTTCAGCGCTAGCGTTCCCGCTTAGTCAGAGACGTGTCAGCTACCCCTGGATTCTCAAATCCTAACACTCCCCCTAGGTGACAGGTCTCCTTGCTTCACCTGTAGCTCTCCTGAATAGAATAGAATAGGCTGTTGATTCAGGCCTCATTAACTCCTGCAACAATAGCACCTGCGTACGTATTGTAGTGCCTACGTCTCCTGTGGAGTTCAGCACTCTATGGGCCATTCTTCCATATTGCAGTACAAGAGTACCCTCTAACCATTTCTATTCTCGCATTCCCAGGACTCTTTTGTGCCTTTCATAGGCTTCGACAGGCAGCTGCTTAGTTAATATGTCGGCTGGCTGTTTGGCTCCTTCAATGTGCTGTATTACCAGCTTCCTTTTCTGAACCAGTTCCTCTCTAATAAATAAGTATCTGATCTCTATGTGCTTCGCTTTCCGGTGGAATTTAGTGTCGTGTAATAGCGTCACTGCACCTTGGTTGTCGCAGTATAGCGTAGGAACAAAAGGGTGATTTTCGTTCAGGTCATCCCTTAGCTTGTTCAGCCATAGTACTTCTTTGGCTCCTTCCGACGCGGCCATAATCTCGGCCTCCATAGAGCTCAGAGCTATTGACTTTTGCCTATTTGAGAACCAGCAACAAGCTCCCCCATTCCGTACCACTGCCATTCCTTGGACTGATTTCCTGTCGTGTTCAGTGCCCCATGTCGAATCAGTGTAGACCCTGTATTGTGACGGTGCTAAAGGGTTCAGGTCGTCTCCGTAAACAATCCCGGCTGATCTACAGCCATTCAGGTAGCGTAGCAAATGCTTGGTATGCCTGAAATGAGAAACTCCTGGCTTGGCCATGTACTTCGATAGTTGCCTGGCAGCCTCTGAAATGTCGATTCTAGTACACCCAGACAAGTATATCGCTGATCCTGCTATTTGCCTATACACTGTAGCGTCTTGTTCCGACAGTAGATCATCATCTGGTTGCATCACTGTTCCGGCAGGTAAAGGCAGCTTATTTGGGTTGCATTTGCTCATTCCTAGGCGTTCGAGAAGCTTGGTGATATAGAAGGTTTGATGGATCTTCAAGGTCCTATTCGGCCTGTTGCGTTCAATCTGAAATCCGACAAATAGTTCAGCAGGACCCAGATCTTTGCATTTCCATTGCGTCATGATCTTTCTTTTGATTACTTCGACTTGCTGGCGAGTACAAGCAATTAGCATGTCATCAACAAATAGAAGGATATAGACCCCTCTGCCCGTGAACAGGTTTGGGTCTGCTTTTGAGCTTTTCAGTCCTAAGCTCTCGAAAAACTTTTTGACCAGCTTGAACCATTCTCTCGGCGCTTGCTTCAATCCGTAGAGGGCTTTGTTCAGCTTAATGTAGGCGTCGGTTAGTCCTTTCAGTTCAGGGACTAGTTCTTCCAAGAACTGAGGTATCTGCATGTAAATCTCTTCTTTCAGCTCCGGATTCAAGAATGCTGTGTCGACGTCGATATGCTCTAGTTCCAGATCCTCTTCCGCGACCTTTGCTAGAAGGAATCGCAAGGTGTCGTATCGTACTACCGATGCAAACGTCTCAAAGTAGTCGATCCCCGGTTTTTGCTTGTCTCCTCTAACACAGAGTCTCGACTTGAGTCTAATGATCTCTCCTCTCGTATTAAACTTCTTTTTCAATACTAAACGACAAGGCAGCACTTGTCTACCTTGCGGTATTCTCCCCCTCCTTATATCAAAGGTATTCATATCAAGGAGTGCTTGGAGTTCCTCGTGAATCGATTTGCGCCAGCCAGGAGCGTCCTCCCGCATGGCCGCATCTAATTCAATTGCTTCAAAAGGAGCTGTAGGTGCACCCAGCGATACAGTATCATCATCCTCCAGATGAAGGGCTTTGAAGGCCGTAATACTTTGAACAATTGAATCGTTGTATACATAGGGCCACCTCCCAGACCTAGTGAGCTTAGCATGAGGTATGCTGTTCTTCGTAGCAGTGCCTTCTACGGTGTGTATGCCAGTGGGTCTCTCCTCTACCGTTACAGTAGGTCTCTCCTCCACGGCTGAAAGTTGACTACTTTCTATTGACATATCTCCAGTTCCCACTGAGATCTCCTTTGCCAATTGGTTTCCCGCAGTCGCTATAGACTGGAGTTTTGCCTTGTAGGCTGAAAAAGGGAAACTATATTCATCAATACCCGCGTCAGCAGTCAGTATTACTTTATTGGAGTGGAGGTTCAATAGCTTATAGATTTTGCTTCCTTCCATTCCTACACATATGTGGTCAACTAGCACTCTCGGCCTAGTCTTGCCAGGGTACTTCTCTTTAGGGATTTTCGGGCTGGCTCTGCATCCAAACACTACTAATTTTGCCAAGTCTGGTAGCCTTCCAGTGTACCCTTCATATGGCGTTGTTGCTTTGCTGACTGGGTGGTTGTTTTCCGTATCAAAAGGTAAAGCCGAAGTCGGCACTCTGTTTCTGACATACATCGCATGTTCGACAGCAATGCACCAGTATTCCGGATCTAGGCTTGACATAAATAGTATTGACCTCATTTTGGAGTCTGTAACGTTGACTGTCTTTTCCGCAACTCCATTATATGAGTGTTTGTATGGTGGACAAGGTTCAAATGCTGTTCCCATATCTGCCAGGTGCCTTTGAAATTGAGGACCGAACTCCCCCTTCCCGTTATCTGCTCTGCAGCATGCTACTCCTTGGCCTGTATGCTGCTCAATTCTTGAGAAAATTTCTTTGAGGTGTGGTAGGATTTCTGTGGGAACTATGATTGTTGACATCTTCAATCAGTAGGTGTGTGGTTGTACGACAGGTTCGATATTCAGGGGTAACTTGGCGCTTGTAACGCGGTAACGGTGAGGTTGTTGAATATAGCGCAAGTCCGGGCTCATAACCTGATAGAACGAGAAATACACAATGATATTCAGAAGGTATTGGGGGTGCCGACAGGCTCTCTATTGTTGTCTCTATTGCATACATGTGTGATCATTTTCTAGCAATGTGTGTGTGAAAAGTCTTCAGCGCTAGCGTTCCCGCTTAGTCAGAGACGTGTCAGCTACCCCTGGATTCTCAAATCCTAACATGTGTAGGGATGATGAGACTAGTCTTGCACGTGATCGGTTGCCTGCAAAAACGGTTCGAGCTGACAATCTCACAATTCGCGAAGCATTAACAGCCTATTACCACCAAAGACAAGTCAGCTAAATATATTCCGATTTAAATATTGCATTCCGTCATCAGTCATCCTCACCGGACAATTGCTGGTGCCAACAACTTCATACTCGGAGACAAGATGTGTACGGCTTTCGAAAACCACTGCCCGTCCTGTTGTACGAACCATGGCGGAGTGTATCCCCGTTCCTGTCTCGTCCTGTACCAGTTACGTCCTCATCAACAGGGCTTTGTTCACATAAATCACCCTATTGATGAGCGGAACCCGAAGATATTACTAGTGACCTGCGACCGTTGCAAACGCAGAGAGCAAGAGCATTCATGGTTGAAGGGCAAGCTGGCCAGCCTTTCGCGGCCGTTCCGGATCAAGGCCTCAAGGAACACCCTTTGTGAGATATGCCAGAATTACCAAGTGGAAGAAGAACAGCCACTCAGGATTATTCCAGTAACTTAAATTAGGTCAGTATCAATAAAGTCTCAGTGGAAGCAGATCTCTAACATTCACGCAACGGTGCAGCAATACCAGCTCCATCGAGTATCTCAATCCAACGCGTCTGATTGAAACGATGAAGCGATACTTAATACTGAGCAACTTGACGGTGCCAATATCGTCCACGTCTCTGCCGACTTATCCACTCTCTTCGAAGGACTTGACAAAAAGCGACAACGACGCGGCATAATGCTGGCTGGGTAGCGCCCGTCGGTGGGCATGGTACTACAAGGACCCCGCGAATAACAAGTACAAAGGACGGCCCGAGCAGTAATATCAGAAGGGAAATAAGTTGGAGTCATAGATAAGTTTGAGAACCAGTGGCATCGAAATAAATTATGATTATAATACTGCAACCCTAACAAGCGGTGATTTATCCCTTCTATTTGCGCCGATGAGATGCAATGACTGACTATAATCCAGTAGTCAGTTGCGAGGCCTGCGCAAGCCTGCCTCAAGAAACCTACCTCGATCTATTCTTCTTCCAGCGATCCAGTTCTCCGCGATCTGCGTTTCAATACATACGTGCCACTGGTGCTCTCCATGGCTCTGGCGCTTTGCTCGTCTGTGCCACTTCCTCCTCTGACTCTTCAATCATTTGTGCCATTTCTTGCTCTGGCTCCGGCTCCGGCTCCGGCTCCGGCTCATCTGTCTCTTGTACAGCACTCTTATGCTTCCGCCCACGGTTCCTCTTGCCCGTTATGACCTTTTCGGCAGTATGTGCTACTTCTGGCTCTTCCTCGTCTGCCTCTGGCTCATCTGCCTCTAGTGCAGCACTCTTACGCTTCCGACCACGTTTCCCCTTACCCTTTGTGGCATCTTTCGCAGCACGTTTCTTTCGTGCCTCCTCAATGTCCTCATAGCTCATTACTTTCGCCTTCCCTAGTACGACTGACCTGGTCGATCGGCGAACTTTAGCTTCGTTATTCAGTTCGGTTAACATCTGGTTTCGATTCTCAAGAAGGGCACGTTCGGCACGAAGAAAGGCACCTTCGGCAAAGGATACCTGGGCAGCATGGGCAAGCTTCTGTACATGTCTCTCTACACGCTGTATACTTGCCTCATCCAATGTAAGCACATCCTCTTTGATCAGATTATGCAGCGACGCAAGACCCTCTGCTGATACTGGCGTCACAGGTGTTCGTGGTACTTCGTCTTGATGACTGGAAACTACTTCTGTCTCATCAGCAGTTGGAACAGTTGATTGAGTAGGAGGCTTCGGTGTCTTCCTGAGGACTCTTTCTGGGTTGAAGGGAAACAGTCCACAGGCCGCCCACCCGGCCAAGATATTTCTCTTTGTGAATGCCTTGTCTCTTGCATGGCTATACAAAGAGGTGAAATGCTGCTTGCCAATTGTATTCGCACCTCCTTGAAACAGCTTTTCAGCTTCGTCGCGGTATTCGTCCTTCAAGCGGGTAAACACACTCACATCACAGGGTTGCAGCTTGTGTGAAGTATGAGAGGGAAGTCGACATAGGGTAATGTTGTTCTCGAAACAAAACTCTAAGGCTTCGAGTGTCTCGTGTGTCCCGAAGCAGTTGAATCCCATGATCACGTGCCACTGTGTCACCTGCCTGGTAGGCAGGTGAGTACTAGGGAGACTGCCTAGTAGGCAGTCGATAGCACCATGGTGCTACTACAACTATAAGTAGTCGTATATCTCCATAGATAGTAGATAATCATCACACTTGTTCTCACTTCAGGGTTCCAACTGAAGCCATCACAGATCAGTACCCGCGGCTTCTGATCAGCCTGTTCTCTAGTTTGAGGATCAAATACACGCTTGAGCCACTCCAAGCTGATCTTAGAGTCGGTATATCCCGAGTCAGAGATTGCATAGTGCCATCCAGGGGTAGGGAATGTAGTCCAATTACTTCGATGAGTAGTAGCTGGCCAGATTATCATAGGTAATAAAAACCTACCGTTTGCACTAATACACTCAATGGCAGTAACTGTTGTGCGCTTAACGACTGCACCTCTATAATCTCGTGGATCATCTTTATCCATAAGGACCTTAACAGAGCCAAGCAAGTTGAATCCCACGATCACGTGATACTGTGTCACCTGCCTGGTAGGCAGGTGAGTACTTGGGAGACTGCCTAGTAGGCAGTCGATAGCACTATGGTGCTACTACAACTATAAGTAGTCGTATATCTCCATAGATAGTAGAATATCATCACACTTGTTCTCACTTCAGGGTTCCAACTGGTTATGAGCCTCTCTTTTATACTTTGAATTGGAATGAGTGATCAGTGATCACAGACCCAGACCCCAGACATGATCGACTCCAAGTTGGACGAGGTCAAGGAAGACCGCAAGCTCAAAGGCAAGACCAACTTTGTTAGTTGGAAACGTGAGTTTGAGCGCGCGGCCAAAGCAAATGATATACTCGAATATCTCACAGGCGAGGAAGTCGTACCTTCTAAACCTAAGAAAGAAGACTACCTCGCGAGGCCCGTCGTGGCCGAGTCACGTCGTCTCACTCGAGCCATGTCGGCTCACACTCAGACCCTTACTCCTTCTACTGACGACAATGACGACGTGGATGATCCCTTGGCTTTGATGTCAAATAATACTCTGCGATGGCAGATTGATTCCAACGAGTACAAAAATGCCAAGGAGAAGATGAAGCTCGCAGGGAGGCTACTTGACGCCTCGGTTTGTGACGGCATCAAGATTGAGATCGAAGACTGCACAAATGCCAAGGAGGCCTACGACTTCATCAAAAAACGGTACTCCGTTACCAATGAGCGCGCCCGCGATAGCTTGTTAACTCAGCTCAACAAACTCAAGCTCGATGACCACTCATCCATGACGGAGTACACAAATAAACTACGACAACTCAAAGCCGACCTTACGGCTGTTAAATATGAAATGACTATGACATGCTTGCTACCGCTCTTCTTCATGGTCTTCCACCAAATTTCCGTGACTTCAAAGAGAAGTATGATTGGATCCGTTCGACCAAACCTGATGATCCTCCTGACATGGAGTACCTCTACGAACGCCTCCATGTTGAAGAAGTCAAAATTACTCGCGTGAAGGAAGAACAAAAGGTCAGAGATAAGGCAAAGAAGGAAGCAAGCAACTATAGTGCCATTCGCAATGGTGGTTCTGGCTACAACGGCAGCAGGAGATCAAAGCATGAGGATAGGAGCCGCTTGAAATGCACTTATCCTAGTTGCGGCAAGACTGGTCATACTGAAGAAACTTGCTGGACAAAAGACCCATCAAAAGCCCCGCGCTCTCTCAAAGACAGACTTTCCTCCAACAACAAAAGCAGAGCCACTGAAGCTATGGCTAGCAATACGGAAACCGACTTCACAACATTTCGAGATGCCTACTCCAGTGCCGATGAACTAAGTACAATTACCTCTCCTGCACTCCATGTGAACGCCGCTGACACCTCGCTACAGATGCGTAGTGTTGGGGCTCGCAGAAAGGTGCAGGGATCGGGGGGAGCTGGTACAGGTGTTTCAAGGCTAAAAGAATCGGGACTTGCGAAGAAAACCTTGGGAGCTTTCTTGGTTGGCACATCTTGTACGCCAGACACATGGCTGGCAGACACTGGAGCAAACATGCATATTGTCAATAATACAAAGTGGTTTAAAAAGGAGACATTCCGTCCATTCAACGACTGCTCAATAGATATCAGTACTGCTAACGGATCTACCAACCTTGAAGTTAAAGGGGGAGGGGTAGTCCAAGTTATTCTCAGGAATCCTGATGGCTTCCCAGTGAAAGTGTCACTCTCAGAAGTCGCCTATGCCCCTCAAGGGAAGTGTAATTTATTTTCGGGTGGAATGTTTGCTCAGAGAGCGAAACTGACCGGCGTCTACAATGATCAGTATATGACATGGATAAATGATCAAGGAAATAAGATTGGGCATGCCATTTTCGAGAATGGCTTATACCACCTCGACGCTAAAAAAGCGCTTAGTCCTTTTGAGACAGGAGAGGTCGTTGCGGCCACTGTGAACTTTGACGATCCCGTGTGGAAATGGCATCGTCGACTAGGCCATCTCGGCTTCCAAAATATGTTGAATCTTCTTGGTTCCTCTACGGGAATGGGTATCACAGCAGCACAGATCAGGGCTAAACTGAAGGCGGTATGTCCAGTGTGCGCGGTCACACGGGCTTTAGTCAAGATCCCACGAGACCCAGCCAAGCGCCATGCGCAAGAGCCAGGAGAGATGGTACATGTCGACGTTTGGGGACCCTATCCAATTGAAGGATTCGATGGCACGAAATATTTCCTGTTTATTACTGATGACTGTACTCGATATACGTGGAGTGCGCAATTTGACCGCAAATACCAGCTCCTCGAAGTTTTTAAATCCCTGGTCAAAATCATCCAAAAAACCTATAACATTATCATTCGGCGCTGTCGTCTGGATAACGAATTCGAGAACGGGCCGGTCGGCAAGTGGTGCGACTCTCACTCTATTTCTCGAGAGCCCATCGAGCCATATGCTCACTATCAGAATGGAGTCGCTGAAAGAGCCAACCGTGCAATTAGAGAACGAACTGCACCTATGGTACAAGAAATGTCAATATCTGGACAAGTATCAAAAATCATTTCAGAGAAGGGTACTGAGCTTTTGCGTGTCTCCAGTATTCCAGAGAACCTCTGGCCGGAAGCTGTACAACATGCCGTCTGGCTGAAAAACCGAACCCCAGCACGAGCGCTACGAAAGAAAGACGCGAAGACTCCATACGAAGCCTTAAAGGGTGACAAACCCACTCTTTCGCGAGAACGCATATGGGGCAGCAGAGCATATGTCACATACCCACCAGAGTTCAGACTCACGGCTGAGATGACCAAGCTACATAGCCCTCGCGGCTGGTTGGGATACTTTGTCGGATGTGAAAGTGAGGCGATGTACCGCATCTACTCCCCTGAAAAGCACAAGGTCTATCGAATTGGTGTTGCCAGAGTTGAAGATGGTGAGGGGCTTGATGATCCTCATGACGCGCCTTGCCTGGAAGACAGGATTCCAACTTTGAATGGTGAAGTCTCAGATCATCTCTCCTCAGGAGACGGGGATGGAACATCTAACCATAAACATAACGATGGTAACATTCATTTCCTCCCAGAAAAGACAATATCTTTGTCAGATTCAGAGTCTGAACACTCCACCACAGGGATACGTGAAGAACGTGGCATCCAGCGGGCATATCAACTTAATTCGGAGTTTGAGGTCTACAACACTGAAGAAGAAGGAGATGACAGCGACGTCGAAGCAACAGGACCTGTAGTTACATCCAAATACTTTGACCGACTTAGACACGCTGGCTTGGCCAAGCGTAAGAATACCGACGACACAGTGTTAGCCCCAAAAAGGAGTCGTCGGGCTACTCAGAGTCAAGGTGATGTTGACCAGAGCGACGCATCGTCAGAAGCATCAGACGCTAACGACGACTCCTGGTACTACTCAGAAGATGGGAAAGTTTCACAGAGGTACTGGGACTTTGTCGCAAAGCACGGGAAAATCGAGATGAAGAATTACTTACCCGATAATGATAAATGCGATAGTTGCTTCAAAAATGGTCGAAGGTGCGACTCTACCCGGAATGGAATGCCTTGTTCGACGTGCCGGAAGATGAAAGCCACTTGCAAGTTGCAATCCAAGGATACTAAGCGATTGGTGCTCCCTGAGAATCGTGACAGCCGGAAGGCCATTGGAGGCTCAATACAAGACCCACCTTGTAGGAGATGCTTCCAGACTGTTCACACGTGCTACCTCGTTGGTCCAATCGGTTCCCAGTGCGAAACATGCAAGAAAGACAACACACGATGTAATTGGAATTTAGATGGGGCAAAGAAGTCGACTGCTCAACAAGAAAGAAATGAAGCAAAGAAACAGGCAAGACGAGAAAAACTTGGATTCACCCCAGTCCCTTGGGACCAGAAATGCTATCGATGTATGCGGCAAAATAAGGCATGTGATGGACGGCACCCATGCAATAAATGCAACACCATACGACAACGTATATCTTGTCGACCCCAAGGGATGGAGGAACTACCTGCGTGTAACAAGTGCAGACTCAAGGGTGGACAGGGTTGTGACCGTGGACAGCCCTGCAAGGGATGTATCCATCGAAAGTCAACATGCACATACGATACCCAAAACGGTCTGATGTTCAAGTCATATCAGGTCCCAGACGCGCCATTCCCAAAAGGGTTTTCTTCCGTGGGCCCTTTACAGGAGGGAGAATCGTCCGATGAGGAATGCATACGCTGCCAACGACAGAAGCTAAACTGCGATAAGGAACAACCTTGCTACACATGTGTCAAGGTACAAGAAAAGGAGACGGTTGCTACTTGTAATTATCGACGATCTGACGGGACATACGAATCATGGGCAGTACGGCCATTTCAGTTAAGCACTTCAGGCGAGCAGAACCTCCGGGAAGATTATGAGGAATACACCGGTCGGCAAAAGCGTAAGGTTTCAAAAGAACTTAGGACAATGAGAGATGCCCTGCCATCGAAGAACAAGGTCAACGGTCAAATTCAAGAGGGAAGAGCTTTTAACGATGAGAGTGATGAAGACGAGACCAATGTCAAACATCAGGGGCCTGAGAGCAGTCTCAAGCGGTTCAGATTTGGCTTATCTGCGTATGGAGAACGCAGCCAACCACCCCTTAAACTGAAGCCAGGCAGTACTAGTGATCCAAAATACCATGAAGCAAAAAATGAAGAACTGAAGTCTCACAGCGAGAAGGGCACTTGGGATGTCGTTCCACTCCCTGAAGGAGTTAAGCCAGTCACCTCAAGATGGGTAACCACCGACAAGTACGGACCAGATGGCCAGATAACGAAATACAAAGCACGATTGGTTGCCAGAGGATTCCAACAGGAAGAGGGCATCGACTATGATGAAACGTTTGCTTCCGTTGTTAAACCTGCCTCAACCCGCATATTGCTGGCATTGGCAGCCACTCTTTCTTGGTTTATCCATCAAGGAGATGTCAAAACTGCCTTCCTGAACAGTGATCTCGACAAGCCGGTCTATATGAAGGCCCCAAAGGACATCAAATTACCTCGGGGATTCTGTATGATGCTGATCAAAGCTCTTTACGGATTGAAGCAATCACCTCGAGCATGGTATCAAAAACTACGGAACACTCTTATCAGCTGGGGATGGCGTATGTCAGCCTATGATCCATGTGTTTTTATCAACGACAGCACCGGACTCATACTCGAAGTCCATATGGACGACATTAATGTCATGGGCAAGGATATCCAGGCAATTCTTGACTTTAAGAATCAAATTTCACAAACATTCCCCATGACTGATGATGGGGAGTGCTCTTGGTACCTAGGAATGCACGTAGAGCAGAAACCTGGAGAAATTCGCATCCATCAAAAACAATACATTGACCAGATTGTTGCTAAGTATGGTTTCATTCAAGCAGCATCAGTCAAAACGCCTCTTGATAAAGATATTAAGCTTGCTAAGCCGGATGACTACATCGCTCATCCCAAATTTCGCACGAAATATCAGTCAAAAGTCGGATCACTCAACTTTGCCAGTAATCAGACAAGACCCGATATTGCCTTTGCCACGGGATATGTCGCTCGATACGCGTCCAACCCGAATCAGACACACATGGATGCTGTGGATCGCATCTTTGCATATCTCAAAAACGATCCAGGGAAGGGAATTGTCTATTCAGGAAAACACGGCCTTCAACTGAAAGGATTTGTGGACAGCGATTTCGCTGGCTGCGAAGACTCGCGTAGGTCATCAACTGGGTGGGTGTTTACACTTGCTGGAGGACCTGTCTCCTGGTCATCTCAGAGACAAAAAACGGTAGCTACATCAACTATGGATGCAGAGTACATTGCAAGTGCAGAGGCCGCAAAAGAAGCCGTGTGGATTCGTAACTTTATAAACGATCTTCGTATTCCACGAGTCCATATCGATACGGTCCCACTATATATAGACAACAACTCAGCATTGAAGCTTACCAGAAATCCAGAATTTCACAGCAGATCAAAACATATTGATGTCAAACACCATTTCATTCGCGAAAAGGTAGATGAAGGAGTCATCAACACCCAACGTGTCGCAACGAGGGATAATCTGGCTGATGTGTTGACCAAAGCCTTACCAAGGCCCACACACGAGGATTTAGTGAATCGACTGAACCTTTCGTCAGGGGGAGACGCTGGGAAGCAAGATTGTATCATGACTGCCACAACGAATGTTGACCAAAAGGAGGAAAGCAAGTGACCCCCAAACAAGCAAATATACCGGGAGGACGAAAATAGTCCTCTGATCAAGGCTCAAAGACGAAAAGGACATGGGATCCTTTGAGTGGCACGGCCCTTCGGCCCGTGCCACAGGGGGAGAGTTGAATCCCATGATCACGTGATACTGTGTCACCTGCCTGGTAGGCAGGTGAGTACTTGGGAGACTGCCTAGTAGGCAGTCGATAGCACTATGGTGCTACTACAACTATAAGTAGTCGTATATCTCCATAGATAGTAGAATATCATCACACTTGTTCTCACTTCAGGGTTCCAACTAAGCATAGACAACATAACTCCTGTCTCATCCATATTATAGACGTTTTCAGGAAGGATGGCCGGATCTTCTAGTAACTTTCCAATTACCTCAAACCAATGTATTATCTTATCATAAATGTTATTTTCGTGGCGTTCCCATGCCATCGCCCTTATTCGTCGTGATTTGAGAATTGGATGACGCTTTTGGAAAGCTTGAGCCCAGTTCTTATTCGGAGGCTTGGCCGCTTTCTTTGTCAAACGTTGACGGGCGATACAAAAGGCGAGAGACGGTAGACACTTGATTCGTACGTGGTTCCCGAGGTCAGCCATCAGTTTCAAATACTTTGCGAGGGCTTTCTCCTCCGGTGGAGTGAGATACTGTTGGCTTTGAGCCTTTGCTTCCTTCGATTGTCGCCCACGACGGCGATGATAGAGGGTAGTAAGGGGGACTCCACTACGTTTCGATGTAGCATCATATGTTTGAGGCTCTCCTGGCAGGGAGAGCTCTGCCAGGGCTTTACTGGCACGGTCGCTCATAGGCACATACCTCCGTACCTTACATACGGAGGTAGAGATGGGAAAGTGGGAGTGGCAACTGGAGTGGCAACTGGGACAGGACACATGGCCGGTGGAGACTTCTAGAAGAACGCCACATGACGCCACAATTCACGTGCAAATACCAAAATACGACTGTGTCGCTCTGAATACAGTATTAAGTCAGGACGATAAATCCTAGCTCGCTTATTATAATGCAGTGTTTGGTCTATCTCCCACCTTTGTCCGGATAAATCCGGCAGATAGATATTCTTGAACTTTATATCTTTAAACTTTGGGGCTATATTTAACCATAAAAGAAGCTCTATATTATAGTCCCGAATTTCAAATAAAGGTTAATAATCATAATGAAACAAGGGGTAATAGCAATAACAAGTTTGGATACTCTGAATAGAATGATCAATAATATAGTCAAAATAAAATATTTTTCTAATTGCAATTCAAGACTTATAGATAAATAGCTAAAGAATGATCTTAGTAAATTATAACTTTATAAATTCATAGGGTTAAGTTTTAAGATCTTTCAAACTGAAATTTTTTTCGGCACACCGGTTTTTTCGGCACGCACGGACAGACGTTATGTGAACGTCCCATGACGCACAGGCCACCACCTGAATGTATTTAAGTTCTCGCTCGTAAGATGTAACTTAGAACAATCAAGAACAAGTCAACCACCTACAACGAGCATATATGGCACTGCGCTGAGATCGCGGTGCTACGTGCCCCGTGGGTAACCGACTTAAGCTATTGCAAGTCATCAATACGAAGAAGGTATCACAGAGAGTAATACCAACGGTTTAACTTGTGGTTTAAGTTTTTTTTATAAATGCTGTTTCTAAAATAACCTGTCGTTAACTTATTACAATTTGTTGTAGTCCTTGTCCGTTTTTGGCCGCTGTTTTTGCCTCTGCCTCAATTTTCGTTGTAAGATACCAACCCCTGATGGGCCACAATCCCGCTTGGATGCCACGCTTATTATGGGCAGTTATTAGGCCTATTGGCGAAGAGAGTGACGCCGTTATTGAGAAGATTTCCAGATGCTTGGAAGTAGGTATCAATCGAAGGAAGGACGAGTGAACATCTACCCATGTTAATAGACTTAATAGCGGCGGAAACGTCACTTGGCAACATGTGTGCACCGTTATCTACCAAAGCCTGTAATCCATTGACAACAGCCAGGAATGTGCCCTGATCGACAAGCTCATTATTTGCGTGCTGGACATTTGTATCGGGGTTGGAGACGAATATAAACTGGTTATCGAGGACAGCCTTATGGCATAATTCATCCTTCTCATTTGCAAGTGCAATTGCTGCTTGAGAAACCAGGTCTCTTGAGTTGAGCGACTCCGCGACTGAAAGAAATTGCGAAACTTTGCTGGTGTCTGACGCCCATTGGTTCTGAGCGTCTGCGATGTTCTGGAGCGTCGGGAGATTACCTTGTCGGGAAATTATCGGGCCACAGTGGGCGATTTTGGAACCGAGTAAGAACCACATGGCGGCAGTGGTTGAGTATTTCATTCTGAAATATATATATATATATATATATCAGGTGAGGCTGGGTCGGGGTGAGCTTAATGAACAGATTTGACACGCGCGAAGATGGAAGGTTTGTGTAGGTGTGATGAAATGCCCCCAATCAGCTGGAGGAAACTTCTTTTTGTATTTGATTGAAAGGCGAGTGTCATAGAAAAACATAAATACATTCTTACTTTAATTTCTTAAAATAGGTTTGTGGCTGTGTAAAACGAGATGGTGCGGAACTGGTTCTAAAACGGGATGCCAAACGAGGAACTACCCGACACCAGTTCTGGCTCCCCTATCTAGGTAGCCGACTCTGGTACGCGAACGATATATGTCCGCAAAGACCATCAGGTGTTTGGACTGACGAGGGAGTAAACCCGTATTTCCGTAATGTGTGACATTATACCTTCTCGAGCTAGTCCGCATCTTCAGGTTAGGGTAGCCATTAATCTGCATCCTAAGGCAAAGTAACGCATATTGACGCTTGACTAACTCTTCTATAAGCCCTCGAGTCCTCGCCCAATTATTAAATCCATAAATCTCCCCTACGCGCCATCCATGTCCAAGCAATCGAGCCCTTCTTTAAGTGTTCGGCTTTATAAAACTCGCTACACCATCACCAATTCCGAAAGGGAATCTCTGTCCGGTGCCGTTCACTTACGAGGGAGTCAGCGGCTGCAGTTGGAGAAGTGGACGAAGAAGTTGACAGGTGTGGTGTTGGTTTCTCCGGGGGTGATATCACGATTGAATCAAAAACAAAAGGTACTGTAGACTGCTGTATATTCTGATTGCCTCCTCTATGAGGAGGCTGGTAGCTAGCTATATGCCTTCGAAATGAGCTGATAAGCTCAGAGAGAAGGTTCTTCGAAGAGAGAGAGGGTGCAGGACTTCCGGATTAAAATTCGCCCGAACCCGGATAACGTAATATCCGTGTGATTTTTCTGTTCTGTGATCACGTGTGTTGCTTTCTTTTTATACTCCGCGTTTCTACTCTGTGCCAGCTTCGTCCAAGCCCTTCGCAACGTCCAGGTACTCCAGACGAGATTGGTTACGGAGGTTAGTATTTATTCTAAGTGCCAGGGTTTTCTTTGTTAAACTGTTCGATTCTCCTTTCCCGATTCTCCTTTCCCTACAGTCTTTTGCTCTACTTATTTTTCGTGTTGTTACACCTACTCCTAGCACTGCTTGTCTACTTACTATGCTTTCTTCCCGGGCCCCTACGGAAGAGAATGGTTCTGTCCCAGACAGGAAGGTGGGCCAACTGATAATACCAACCTGACAGAAATAGGGTGTATTAGGCAGGGAATGGATGAGAGGATCAGTGAAGATATCACAGCGATTGTATTCAGGCTTGTTAGGAGTGTTGCAGATGATGATTATCTACAGTTCTCAGCCGTAAATATATACGTGGCAGGTATGCCCTAGCTCCTTGGCCTACTTACGTAAGCCGATTCCTGACACTCCCCCAGGCGTCGTAAGATCTAAAAGTATAGAAAATCATGGTGTTGTAGGCCCATACAACCTCTGCAGCACCATTTGTATCCTTAGGCCTCATTAACTCCCGTAACGTATCGCCATACGCAGTATCTACGTCTCCCTCTTGGGAAGTTCAATACTCATCAGCTTACAGCTGAAGCACGGTACAAGAGTACCCTTAGGTGTTCTCAATTGAATTGGCTTTCTATTGCTGTTCCTTGGCGTGTGTTCTTTTGCCTCTTCGTGGTCTTGGTCCTTTTGCCTCTAAGATTCCCAGTTCGTAAATGAATCTTCTGAATTGATCAACTGGCAATTGCTTGGTAAGTGAATCAGCAGGCTGATCCGCGCCTGCGATATGCTCTATCAATAGCCTATTCCTCCCTACCATATCATTCCTTATGTATTGACAGCGAATGTCGATATGCTTCGTCTTGGAGTGAAATTTAGGGTTATGGATCATCTCGATCGTTCCCTCATTGTCACAGTAAAGCGTAGGCGGCGATTCGGAAGGTTCTCGTAGGTCATTCGATAGCTTTTCAAGCCATGCGGCCTCCTTTGATGCTTCGTTGGCGGCTATCAATTCGGCTTCCAGGGAACTTTGGGCTGTCGACTTTTGACGTTGTGATATCCATGATATTGCTCCCCCATAGCGTAGAACTATCCAGCCCTGGAAAGAAACTCTATCTCCTTCGGTTCCCCAAGTTGCGTCTGAGTACAGCGTGTACTTGTGAGAGTTTGGAGACTCCGTGTTGAGTGTTCTAGGGCCATAAGTTATGCCATAGTTCAGCGTTCCTCTCAGATATCGCAGAACTTGTTTTGCGTGTTGTAAGTGGAGCAATAGAGGATTTGCCATATGCCTAGCTAGCTGGCCCACAGCGTAGCCTAGGTCGAATCTGGTTCCATTCGATAGGTATATTAGGGATCCTACAATCTGTCGGTAGACCTCGATATCCTTTCCTTCTAGCTCATGCGATTCTACTTCAGTGTTGTATTCGTCGAGACGTTTCAGCACAGTGCCGGCTGTAATAGGTAGATTGGTCGGGTTTGCTTGGTGAAGGTTGAATCTTTCAAGGATTCTTTGTGCGTAGATTGTTTGGTGTATCTTGATTGTTCTCTTAGATCGATCCCTTTCGATATTGAAGCCTACAAATAGCTTAGCTTCCCCTATGTCTTTGTGCTTCCATTTTTGTCCTATTAACGCTTTCGCAGCGTTGCAGTTCACCCTGCTGCCTATAATCAGCATATCATCAACAAATAGCAGAATAAAAGTATTCTCTCTGTAGAATAGGTTAGGGTCTGCAGTCGACGCTGTAAAGCCAATAGATCTGAAGAATTTCTGAACTTCGAGCAGCCATTCTCTAGGCGCTTGCTTCAGACCATATAGCGACTTGACTAATAGTAAGCACTTCCCCTTCAAGTTGGTATTGGAGTGAAGAAGTTGAAAGAACTCAGGTATTTCCATATAGATTTCTTCTTTCAGCGAAGGATTCAAAAATGCCGTGTCGACATCTAGCTGATCTATTTCTAGATCTTCTTCTGCGGCTTTGGCCAGCAACGCCCTTAGCGTATTGTATCGCAGTACCGATGCGAATGTGTCGAAATAGTCAATTCCGTAGGTTTGCTCGTAGCCCTTGACTACGAGGCGCGCTTTGCGTCTTGCCAGATCACCTCTGTAATCGAATTTGTTCCTGAGTACCCATTTGCTCTTGATAACCTTTCTCCCGCTTTTAGGAGACTCTACTATCTTGTACGTGCCAGTACTTTTCAACGATTGTAGTTCTGAGCATATAGCTTCATGCCATGCAGGAGCGTCCTCTTGCAAAGCTTGCTCGACAGTAATAAGCTCGAATGGAGCGGCAGGAACACCTACTGTAGCTCCCTTTTCTAGCTGTACAGGTTTCTCCACTGTTACTAACTGTACAATAGCGTCGGGGAACACAGTCTTGCGCGGTATTCTCCCAGCTCTCGTTCTGTATTCTGGAACATCTATACTGCTGCTAACTGTATCGCTGGGCAAGCCCGTAGCTCTGCCTTGTGGGCCTAAAGCTCCACTAGATGAGTCTGTTACTCCATCTACAGCGTTCGTTGTGTTCGGCAGATTGAAAGTAGTAGTAGAAGGGAGAGCCTGACGCTCGATCATTGGTTCAGTACTGCCCGAAGGTTGCTTGCTAGCTAGTACACTGCCTTTCGCAGGAGCTTGTATTATGGGGAGCCTTCGCTCGTTCTCTCGACCTAGCTGTTCTTCTGTTAGCTTAGGGAGGATATTCTCACTGAACTTAACATCGGCTGATATTATTTCTTTTCTGGTCTTTAGGTCAAGCAGCCTCCACAGCCTGTTGCCTTTCATGCCTATAAATATGAATTCGCCCTGTCTCAGTTTAGGGTCGAACGTTGAGGATTGTACTCCATGTGTTGCTTTAGGGAGTGCTTTGCAGCCGTACACCCTCAGTGCCTGTAAGTCGGGCTTTTGGCCTTTGAATGCCTGATGTGGAATCTCTGTTTCGTATTCTCCGTAGGGTAACGCTGTCGTAGGTAGCCTGTTCGTGAGCCATACAGCGTGCTCTGCTGCATAATCCCAGGCTCTATAGTGGTGCTGTGCATGGTACAAAAGCGAACGTATCATGTTGCCTATTTTGCCCATCATTCTCTCTACTACGCCATTGAGAGAGTGCTTGTATGGTGGAGAAGGCTCGAGCTGTATTCCAAGCTCTTTACAATGCTCCTGGAACATAGCACCGAATTCCCCTGTTCCGTTGTCACACCGTACGTAAACAACTTTTTCCTTTGATTCCAGTTGTATTTCATTCAGCAGTTGCTTGAATGCCGGTACAGCTTCATTTGCTGACTTGTTCTTCAGAAAAGTTATCCAACAGTGGCGTGTAGCGTCATCGACGACTAGAAGGTAGTATCTGTATCCACGGAAGCTCATGGCTTTGATTCCTGATATATCCGCGTGGATTCTCCTGGCTTTGACTTGCTGACGATTATCAGTGGTCTTGTTGAACGATTCCTTCATACGACCTGCTAAGCATCCTTCGCATGCTGTTTCTCCTACTACAGGCGTGCCACGTTTCGTACCTGATACGCCTTCGGCACATGCTTCAAGCTTTTCGACGTATTTGTGGTGAGCATGGCCCATGCGGTAGTGCCATAGCTCTCTTGTGTTTGTCGGAAGGTGGGCAGAATTAGATTCATCTTCGATGCTGACTAGGGCTGCTTGCTTAGGCTGTTCTACGTAGTAAAGCCCATCGATGCACTCCCCCATGAAGATTGTTCTGCCATTGGTCTCTACGTAGGCTTCTGCTTTTCGGTTTACGAGCCTTACGGTGATGCCTTTTTCATTCAATGCGGACGGTGATATTAGCTTTCCTTTAAGCTTAGGAGTGTACCATACGTCCGAAAGCTGTACATGTCCTTTCGTGGATTCTATAGTGACTTGGCCATAACCAATAGCTTCTACTGCGGAGCCATCAGCAATTTGTACTAGCTTAGGTGTTGGCCAGCGTTTGACTGATTTAAAATCATTGACACTGTTACAGAAGTGCCTTGTTGCTCCAGAGTCTATCACCCATCCTCGGCCTGGATTAGTGACGTAGATTTGAGGAATGTCACTGTCACACTCAGGATTCTGAACGCAAAGGTAAGTGTGCTCTATTGAGTTGGCTTGCTCTTCCGTATTTTCAGTTCTTTTAAGCACTTGTTCTCTAGCCCTCTTGTATTCGTAGCATTTGGCCTGAAAATGGCCTTTCTTTTTGCAGAATCGACATTGATCTTTCCCAATTTTCTCAACAGGTGTTTTCGACGATTCTCTTTCGCTACGATCACCATGATCACTGTGGTGGCCTCTCCTCCGGCTTCGACTTCCTCTTCCTTTGCCTCTGCCTCGACCTCGGCTTCTGCCTTTGCTTCTACCCCTTGTATCCGATCCTTGTGCGATTGCAGCTGTAGCGGTAGTGGTAGTGAGCTGTTCTTGAGAGACGTTTTCGTATGACTCGAGCAAAGTAATAGTTGCTACTAAGCGTTCCTCAGGGTCCAACTTGTTCTGCAACGCAAGGAATCTAGCTTGTTTCCAATTAGGGTCTTTTGGGAGTGACTGAAGGATTCTGGTTGTAAGTTGGGCATCACTGATTTTGTTTCCTGTTGTATCCAATTTCGTGCGATATACTTCTAGCTTTTGTACGTAGGTACGCAGATTCTCTGCTTTCGGATCCCACTTCTCGTTCTGAAATTGCTCTAAGAGATTATCTTGATATTGTAGGTCATCGGCTCGATTGTCCTTCTTTAATTCTTCCCACATGCCATGCGGATCCCCAGCTAGAACGAACGGCTTAATTCGATTCATGTACGAAGGGCCGACAGAGCTGTTGATTAATTGAATGGCTTTGTATAGGCGGTCCTGGTAGTTCTCATAGAGAGCTCTGCTTGCCGGTAAAGGTTCAGCTTCTTCTCCTTCAACTATTCTCCAGGCTCTTGCGACGATCAGTGCCGTCATGCATGATTGTTCCCATTCAGGGTACGTATTCCCCTCGAGAATACGGATTCTGCCATACTTTGAAGTATAATACTCTGTGTTGCTGGAAGCGTCGGCAGGGGTTGATTTTGTTGCGGAAGACATGTTGGTCGTTGTATGTAGTGCGCTGGCCGGGCTCATAACCTGACAGAAATAGGGTGTATTAGGCAGGGAATGGATGAGAGGATCAGTGAAGATATCACAGCGATTGTATTCAGGCTTGTTAGGAGTGTTGCAGATGATGATGCCTTCGAAATGAACTCGAAGAGTTCAGAGAGAAGGTGATTCGAAGAGAGAGAGAGCGCGGAGCTTCGGCTAAACCTTTCGCCGATTAATTAGTAATCTTTCCGGCCCTTGCAGTTAATCGACTTTCGGCGTAGATGATAATCCGGTGTTGTCTCCACGTGTCATGGTTATTGGCATTGTTTTTCTTTTTTACACGAGGTGTTGCAGCTTCGTGACAAGTTTGTCTCGCCCCCGTATCATCATTCAGGTTGGTACTCACACGTATTCTTTCTTTCTTTTGCTGCCGGAGACCTTTTTTTATGCTGATGATGTGTAATTTCTATTCATGTCGTAAACACTACTTTTGATAGTCCTGATAATGTCTGTCCCTATTTCACCTCCTGATTCTCGCCCTCCCCCTTCTAACCTGCAGGATGAACTAATCTTGGGTAAAAGCCGGCAAGATCAAGACGACTTAGCTACAAGGATTGAACAACAACGCGCAAAGATTCATGCGCTTGAGCTTGCGGCCGAAGAACGCAGGCGATCCGATCAGCTTCGGATCCAAGAACGGGCTCAAGAAGCAGAGTCTTGGAGACGGGAGCTACGTGAACGCCTTGTTACAGCTGTCCCCCAACAAGAGGAGCAGCGTCGTGAGGATAGGCAAGCACAGGAGGAGGCTAGCACGCAATGTTTCTTGCGTCATAAAAGGGATGATGCGCAAAATGCAAGAAATGGGCTTCTGCAGAGCCTGGTGGAGCAGCAAAGGCTCGCAAAACAAGCAGAGCGAGAAAGGAAGCAACTACTACGTGATCAGCAAGATCAGCAACGCCGGCTAGACCGACAAGCACGAGATGAAGCCTGTTTGCAAGCTCATTTACGTCATGAGGCTGCTGATAAGGCGAAGAAAGCTCGGGACGCAGAGGCCCGCAAGCTAACAAGGCTTAGAGAGAAAGAACGACTTGCCAAAGAACGAGAGGTCGCAAAACTTCGCGAAAAAGAGCGAGTCGTAGAAGAACGTAAGCTAGCAAAGCTTAGAGAAAAAGAGCAGGATCAGGCATTTCGTATTCAACAACATCAACAGCGTCGTAAAGAGAGGCAGGGTCAGGACGAGTTACTCTCTAATCCAGCATCATCTGCTATATTAGGCCGCCCGAGGCTTACCGCGGCTGATGTTGATGAGAGGCAAGCCGTACAGAGTCTACGAGACGAGGTTCATCATAAAGATCGAGAAAAACGAGACGAGGCTGGTAGACAGGCTATTCAACGTCATAAGGTATCCCTCCAAGTCAAAAACGCTCAACAGAAATCACTGATAGGAGGGCTTGTTGCGTTCGATGGTCTCCTTCCATCTTTCCTAGAAGAGGAGTATCAGTATATGAAGGAAGCCTCGGCCAAATTCCCAGAGACCATCACCCCCCCTATCCAGATGGGGTGTATGAAGGCTTATCAAAAGACAATTTCGGCTGCCTCGGAACGTATCCCGTGCGGACTTTGTGGAGGGTTGTTCCAAAAGGTCGAGATGACAAGTGTTGATCTTCAAGATGGCAACCTACAATACTTCCTCCGGAGGACGAAGACAGCTCCTGATTGTTGCGCCGTTAAGGAAAACATAGTCAGCCTGTGTACTACCTGTAACTCGGCAATCATAAGACGGGCGATCCCTTTACTTTCGGCTGGTAATTTTGTCAATTGTCTATTCTGTCAAGACTATCCCGAGGTTCTAAAAAATCTCAATGCTGTCGAAGAGGCTTTCATAGCGCGGGCGCATGTTGTCGGTATATTCTTAAAGCTCACGTCAGGTGCTAAGAAGGGTATCAGTTACAGAGGAAGTCGTGGTCACTCTGTTGCCGTGAAACAAGATCCAAGTGAGCTTCTGAAAATCTTACCAACTAGGAGGTTACAAGATCATACGACTATTACCGTCAGCTGGGATCGCGGAACACCGCCGTCTGAAGAGAACCTTGCGCATTTCTGTTCCGTTAATAAGGCAAAGGTCTTGAACGCTTTGCTATGGCTATGTGCTAATAATCCCGTCTACCAATCGGTGACCGTCGACTATTCTGTTCTGGACGCTTGGCCAGATCATCACATTCCTCAAGAGATCAGAGACGCTTTTATTACTTTAGGTCCGGAGCCCGGTTCTACAGATACTCCGGTAGAAGATGAGCGGGAGGGTTATGCGACGTCGTTACAGGATGGGCTTTTTGAGAACGAGCTAGATGCAGAGGTGGAAGATGCCGAGCCCGGCAGTATTCTCAGCCGGTCTTTTTTCTCCGATCTTCATGGCCAAGATCTACACTCTACCCCTGCCGCCTTAGCAAGTCTCCAGGCTATACTTCAAGAGCAGGATTCCGACGGCTCCATTCCAGACGAAGAACATACTACGGATAACCAGGATGATGAGGTGGTGTCATCAAACGATAACTCTCGCCTGCCACATATATCTTACAGGACGACACAAGATTTGCCGCTCATAAATGCCTTTACTGACCCAGATTATTTCACGGCGGCTTTCCCTACTCTGTTTCCGCTTGGTGTTGGCGGCCATCTAGGCGATATAAATGGAGACCGTCCAGAGGAGGTATCCCTTAAGGCCTTTGCCAAATATGCTATGCTTCACCATTCGTTACTGTGGGTATTCCATGCTTATTATTGCGTATTGCTAATGTTTATAGCTTCTCTCAACACCATACCTTTATGTTTTATATCTACGATTTGATACTTATCCGACAAGCTTCTTTTGGGAATCATGTCCAGGTCAAGAATGGTTATTGGGCCAAAGCTACTGAGGAACTTGCTAGACTGTCAGCCGATGATCTCCAACATGCGGCGGAGGAATTTAACGACAGGAAGAAGATCTCGAACCCTGCTATCCATAGCCTGATCACAAATATGAGAATCATATCATCATTCAATCCGGAGTCCTTTGGAGAGAAGATGAAATTCAGGAACCTAATATTCGGCAAGATCGGCCGTCTTGGACTTCCTCTTATTTGGTTTACGCTTAACCCCAAAGATATTGGTAATATCTTTGTAGTCAGACTTGCTGGTGAAGAAATCTCACTGGATGAGCCAGGTATCAAGTCAAAGCTCTTACAGCTCACCATCAAGAATCCGAGTCTCGTCGCTCAGTTCTTTCATGTCGTCGTGACTTCGTTCTTTAGCTGCTTCTTCAGGACGCTTTCCAAGGAACCTGGTATCTTCGGTACGATCACTTCTCATTTTGGAATAGTTGAGTCGACGACACGGATGATGCTACACCTCCACGGATTTGCCTGGCTTGCTGGGAACTTTGGCGCTGCGAGTATATCTCAGAGGTTAAAGTCTGATCCTGAGTTCAAGGACCGAGTTATTTCTTATATCCGCTCGATAGTCAGAGAGACAGTAGATATTAGTCTTGGTCAACAATTCCAATCCGAGACTCCTGGCACATCCGTTTTTGCTCTATCAGAAGATATGACCCCGGCTGAATTCCAAAAGGCTCTTGATATCGACTCAAATAATGTGGCAGCCCGAGTTCAGATGCATGCCCATAGCAAAACCTGTACCAAATACCAGAACAAAGGTCGAAGATCACGTGCGAAGGCGAAATCTGTTCCGATTGTACAGATGGAAGGGATGGCAACGGACGCTGATAACACTCCGCAACGCCCAGATACTCAGAAGCAGTCGCCTTTGCAGATATGCCGGTTTTTGTTCCCAAGGCCACTTGTTCTAGAATCTATAGTTACGGAAGAGGGTTATATACGGATGGAGAGGAATCACCAATTTGTGAACAAGTACAACCCTGTCATTGTATCTGCGATAAGATGCAACCATGATGTTAACTTCACCCCATCATCCCCTAAAGTTCTTGCCGCCGTCTACTACATGACAAACTACGCGACTAAAGCTCAGGTTGATCGAGGTCAGCTTGTGCTCGCTGCCGCTGTATTAAAGAAGGCCCAAGAGACGGCCGAAGCAGCAGCTGCGGAGGATAGCGGCTTACCAGCTCCAGAACCACTTGATATGTCTAAATTCGCATTAAAGGCCTATAATCGCTTTACGAGAGATGTAGAGGTCGGGGCTCCAGCGGTGGCTCACTTCTTGCTTGGACAGCCTTCGGCTTATATTCCAAAGAGCGACAAGTCTGTCACGATCAACTTTTACTGGGTCAAAATAAACGTCCGGAGGGTTCTAAGCAGCTTGTTAGACGCGACTAGCTCTGAAGGGATAGAAGAAACCGCAAATCAGTATATTAACTTTGATGGTCGTACTCGCCGCCCGTCTATATACGAGAACTACGAACATCGAGGCGCTAGACTTGCTCATTTATGTTTCTACGAATATGCGTCCCAAATATTCGTACAGACGTTTAAAGGCGCTAACGGTCGAGCGTTCTGTTTTCCTTTTGATCCTTCTCACTCGCTACATACGACTCATATCCAAGTCTCTGTCAGTTCTCTAAAGTCGCTAAAGACCCCCTCTCTGTGTGGCAGTTTTACTTCTATGTCAGAGCAGGATAACGACATTCTCGATACCACACTAAGGACACAAGACGAGATACACGAGGTTCTACTCGGTCTATTCTACCCATGGAATAGCCTCCGCGGCCTCCGAGATAACCACATCGTATCACTCCGTGCTGCACAATACAAAAATACATGGCTATGGAACTTCCTTGCCCCTTCTCTCCCTCCGTATCTGGTCCAACTATCGGAGAACGTCATGCTCCTTCGGCGGAGCAAAGAAGCAGCTGACCAGGACAGAAAGGAGCGTGGGATAGAGTTTGATGACTATCTCGAAACTATAGACCATGATATCTATAACGATGACGAAGAAGCTAATGTAGACTTCAACTTTGCGACACTCCAACCAACCGAGAACAACCTGCTCCAGGCTGCGTTAGCGTTCCCTGGTATTACTACTAGTGGCCTCTCGTCGTTGCGATTTTCCCGGAACCCTCGATTGCATGGCACCCAGTTTGCCCCTAGCTCTCTAGTCAAAACATGGGTCAGAGAGTTGAAGGCCTTTAAAGACCAGGATAAATTAGGTTTTGACGACGACGTCGATGTCGAAGCCAACATCTCCGAAGTCGAGAGAAGTGACCCAGAAGCTACTCTGGTTCCAATCATTGCTTACAGCAGAGAATCCATGGCTTCTATACGATATCTACAGGCTTCGTTTCAAGCTGATCCGTCCCTCGAGAATTTGCTTGCTCTGATCACTGGCCAATATCCTCTAAACCAAAAGCAGGGGATGGTTATTAGAGCTCTCTTTCTCCGCATTCTGCACCCTGTTCGGATCAATTCTGTTCGTGACCAGTTCTTGCTTTATCTTGGCGGTGTCGGTGGAGTTGGCAAGACCCACCTGATCAAAGCCTTTATGTTTGGTCTATCGATAATGCGAAAACATGATGACGTTCTCCTCACCGCCTCGACTGGGGCCGCCGCTGCGAATGTCAGCGGCGCTACTTACCATTCCGCTCTTGGTTTTGGGAACAATGGGAACCAACCGGTACGTCAAGCGACGAGGTCAAGACTTTCTCATAAGAAGATCTTCATCCTAGACGAGATTAGTATGGTTAGTCTGGAGAACCTGGTCCAGATTAACGAGCGGTGTAATGCCATCTGGGACTTGGATCGAGCGTCTGATACGGTTTTTGGTGGCCTACCTATCGTCATATTCCTAGGGGATTTCAACCAGTTTAGGCCAGTCCGCGGTCACGCTATATGGAGCCAGACGAGCAACGATATTGCTATCCTGCTGTTGGGGAAATCTATCTGGGGTCAATTTAATCAGGTGGTATTCCTGACGGAGCAGATGCGTCAGGCCGAAGACGTAGCATTTCAGGATTTACTCCAGAGAGCACGCTCCGCCACTTTGACGGAGGACGATGTCGCTACCTTGAATTCGTGTACGATTGAAAACAGGGTTGCGAATGGGGAGACGCCACCAGAATGGGCCATCATACGACTCAATCGTGTACGTGAAGAAGCTAACCTAATACATCTCCAAGCGTTTGCCAAAAAACGAAGTCAGAAAATCTATCTTTTTCCCGCCAGACACGATGCACCTACAGGAACGAATTTGGATCCTCCTACGCTGCTCAGGATGATATACCAGGTCGGTGAGCAGGGATACCTCAAAGGTCCAGGCTTCTTTGCTTTTACAAAGGGTATGCCTATTATGCTCCAACAGAATACGAATACGTATGCCGGTCTAGTCAATGGGATGAGAGGGACTGTCGAAGAAGTAATATTGGATACAGACGTGCGAGGTACATAACAGTTCTCGTTCTTGCAGGTCTGATTTGCTAACAAAGACATGACGACGGCGATAGGCTCGTGGATCGAACTTGATGATCAGTTCATTCTGTGTACAGTTCCTCCGCTATGCGTCCTCGTTCGACCGGCACATGACCATGAGCTATCATTCTCTGATATTTCCGACGGCTG
>JAJSPD010000146.1:0-55394 GCA_021307315.1 Bisporella sp. PMI_857 | reverse complement strand
AAGAATGAAAATGAGAATAAGACTTGCCAGCATCTTCCTCTGCTCCTAGAGATAACACTCCGTCTCTACTTCGAATCACCGTCCACCACCCAATCTTCAATCAGCGAAGCGCTCCGACTAGCCAGACAAGGACTCCAAGCAGTACAACAATGCCTTCCTAAATTTTCTGTCCCACCGCCTGCACCTGTACCATTTGAATCCTCCTCACACGATGCATCATCCTCACGACTAGGATCTAGAAACACCGAGTCAGAGTCTAGCAGTATCCTAGCCTGCATTCTCCTCCTAAAGAAAGTTATCCTCTGCTACGAATCCCTCCTCAAACGGCACTCCGGTTCCGGATCATCCTCCGTGGACGTATCGTCTCCCTCCGCACCATCTCCAGTACCATCCACAGGCTCAACAACCTCCAAACCCACTATCTCCAGCTCCTTAGTCCATCATCTTATGCAGCCAATTTTCATTGGCGATTTCGAGGTTCAAAGCAAGGCGAGCTGGAAGGTGATTCTCGATGCTGTTGTTAGAGCCGAGAAGCAGGAGGCGAAGTACATGGTTTCGAAACTTGAGAATTGGGCAAATGAATTGGTTGGGAGGGGAAAGAACGAGGGGCATCTTGCTATGACGTTTTTAGAGCCGTTGAAGCAGAGATTTGATAGTTGATAAGTCTTCGTGACGGTGAGGATTCCTGAAGAAAACAATAAATGGAGTAATACTCTGGGGTATATGATATGGTATAAAATGATATAGGAGAAGTATCCGATGCACCGTCGCGTTACGCCAACACTAACTAAATTCATAAAACTCATATATTACGTCGAGCGAAGAACTTCCTTATCTATAAACGAATAGATTCAGAAGAAACAAACGTATGCCATCTTCCAGCTCTCCTCTCCTTACTGCAGCATCTATAAAGATCTCATACCTGTGTACTTTGTTAATAAAGACATTCCTTAGTCCCTCACATCAGCCATCTATCCTGACGCAATGCCCAACTACCTTCACCGCCATGGCAAGATCCGTCATGTCTTTGCCCAGCTCATTAAGCAGCTTATTGCAGTGAATAACATGTTCCCACTGCGCAGCCTTGCTGTACACATAAACCTCCTTCTTGCCCTCTATCACTCTTCCTGCCGCCCGGTGTCACGGTACTGACCCTGGTCGAGCACGTGACCTGCTGCCGAGCCGCTAGGGCTCCCTCATGTATATATACTTCGTACATGCCCACCATTTCAAGTCCGTGCGGTCGCCACGCAATTTATCCCAACTCTTGACCTAAATACAAAAAAATCATACTACAAAGCTACAATAATCGGACTTATTAAAGAAATAACCATTAGATGTACAGTACTAGTCATTAAGTTTCCGGCAAGGATCATATCACCCCGCACCCTACATAATCCTATAATTACATATAGTTGAATTACTATTAAATTTGTTTGTAGAATTATGTACAAATTGGGTTATATTAAAGCTTAAAGTCTTCTCTATTCAAATAACTAGTAAAAATCAAGATTGGATTTATTGTATCTCTAATATTTCGTATGCTACTTATCGGCCGCGATACAAGCCTTAATTCGACTCGGCATGCTTTAATACAATTTATTAAACACTTCTTTATTTATTGTATTCTACGCAGTTTGCAAACAAAACTTTAAACGTTGGCGATTATTTTTCGACTCTTTTTTGCAAGTTGCGACTTTAGGAAACATTTCTACAACACGTTTTTTCAACTTTTACTAAATATGCTCGATCGGGTTAAAGTCTAGAAAGTAAAATAGTTATAAAGTAACTGTAATATATAAACTAATCTTTAACAGTATAAGCTGTATGTATCCGCGCGTTGTTCTGCATAAATATATACTCGGGATCGTTGTTTTAATAGTGTAGAAAAAATTCGTTGTTAAGTATTTCGAAGTAAAAGTTCGCATTATACTTATGCTTTTTTAATTTAAAATCTCGATTTATTATATAAAAGTTCGAACGGCTAAAGTCTCAAAAGCATTTTTAGACTATAACTTTTATTCTTTTGCCCGCAGTATATGTTTAAACTATTCGTTTTTTTCATTTTTGATCAAGAATACAAAACACTTATTCGTTGGCCTTTTCGCGTTTTCGCTTTACAGAGCACTCGTCACTTTACATAAATATACTTTATTCTTCTACGTTTTTATGTTTATTTTTTAAGCATTAAACAAGTCGACGAGCCGCGTGAGTTTTTGTAAGTTCCGGACGGCGTTTTGCTTTTCAATTAGTGATATAGTGCTTTTTTAAAATCTTTTTAATAGTAGATTTCTTGATTGTAAAATTAAGCTTTTTGATGACTTTTGCGTATATGTGTTTAAAGAAAAAGCGTACATGTTGTACAAAGGCTCGTTTATTGCGTTCGGTATACTTTTTCGGCCGGCCAGCTCGTACTTTAGTTTTTTCTTCGCAGCGTAAAGTGTCGGCTTGTATTGTACTGAACACGGTCTCGCGGGGCTGGTTTAGACCAATAGCAATTGCGGTAAGGCTAAAGCCCAAAATATGGCCCCTATAATCTTTTCTTTTTCATAAAGACTCAATTCATAATTAGGAAGTCGATTCCCAGAAATAGCACTTAAAGGATGACGTTGAGGTGGCATGGTTGTATGGTTGTAAAGGAAGATAAAAAGCGTGTTCGCGTTCTCGCGTTTTAAAGTGGGGATTTGCCGGAAACTTATTGACCCTCACTGTATTATACTGTAGTATTATAACAATAACGTAATCCACAAGCGAGTGGTCAACACAAGCGAGTGGTCATATTTTTCTTGGCACAACACAAAAAGTTAAATAACACAGCAATTAAACAATTAATTAATTATAGCTATTCAAATTCGGAATTTTCAAGTTTTACTTTAATATTTTAACACGTTTGTACGTTATAACAAATTCTCCGTACAATTTACAACGTCGTTGTTATAGTGCGGAAACTTTTGTACGACTACTATTTTCGGCTAAATTAGTCTGCAATTGCGTATTAACTTTATTTTGAGCTTGAAAATTTTGTGCATTTCGTAAACTAAATAATTTTTTTTTTAAATTCGACGCTTTTTTGTACAACAACGCTAACTAAGTTTATTATTTGCTTTATAAGTGCTACGTTTTTTTCGTGTAGCAAAACAAGTTTATGCATTGTATATATTGCATTTTTAGCAAACTGATTTATACTTAATAAAACGAAGTCGAAAACTATTTTAATGTCGTACAATTTTTTTTTTAATATATTTTATTTAAAATTGTGCTTTAACTAAATTGTGCAGTGTTTTTGGTTTTAAGCTAAAAACAAACTAAACGAAATTGTCGAAAAAGTTGAAATATAAAGTTTAATATTAAGCTATAAAATTACATAATTTAAATTGTACAGTACAAGCTTTTTTTGCGAAACTTTTTTTAAATATTTGATTTTTTTAGTTGTACGAAATACAGTGTAAAAAGCCGGAAAAAAATTTTTTTTAAAAATGTGTATTATATGCGCACGTATTAATTTTTAATTTTTGTACTGTACAACGTTTTAACGCGCGGAAACATTTAGTATTAAGTACTGAAACTTGTGAAATAAATGTGTAAATATATAAACGTTATAATATTGTGTTTTTTGCAATAAAGCTTAAATTCGGTCGAATAATAACTTTCGTGACTGTTAAAATAAAAAGCCGATATACACTTTTCGTACAACGTTTTGTGTATTAATTAAAGTGCTGAATTTAATTTAAACTGCGTTTATTTGTTGTTTAACTATTTGCTGTAACTGCAATTACTTAATCGTCCAGCAATTAACTGTTTTCGTACTATAACATAAGTAAGTTTTGTTGCAACAATAATATATAGCATAGCGCATAACCGTACAACTAATACTTTAAATAACTGTAATTTATTCGCGGTTTTTTTTTGTACAGTTCGAAGTTTATTTTGCCGTTTAGCGTTTGTTACAATTATTTCGGACGAAATTTAGCTTATTAAAAACTTAGTTTCGTTAAAGTTGTATATATTTTTTTCGTTAATTTCGTATTTGTTAATTGTATTTCGTACAAGCCGAAACTACGCGTTATACACGTTCGGATTTTTGTATTTAGTTTTTTAATAATCAATTTTCCGATTAAAACGCGTTCGAAGCTTTAGTTGTTGTTGTACGAAATTTAAAGTTTAATTTTTGCCGACGCGTTTCGCGTTTCGTTTCGCAAACAATCGATTTGCTATATTTTTAACATTGTTTATTCGAAAAAAAAACGATCGCGAATTCAAGTCAAAAATATATCGTAAATAGTTTCTTTTTTTAATTGACTTAATTTTCGATTTGTTAGTATAGTATTTTGCTTTGCGAGGTTTTTTGAACTCGACAACGTAATAATGTATTAAACAATTATATATTCGTGCAATTTTAGCAACATGTATTCGAAAGTTATTTTGTACAGTTTAAACAGCTAAAAGCATGTCCGATTCTTTCTATGTACAAACTATTTGTAGTTGTTGTATAATTGTTGTGTAAAGTCAAAAGTTTAATGCCAAGAAAAATATGACCACTCGCTTGTGTTGACCACTCGCTTGTGGATTACGTTAACGGATTATTGTTATGCAATAATTTAATTTCACAAAAATTTTATATAAATAAATAAATTTCTTTTTAAAAGCTTCGTGTTTAATTTAAATAGTATTTTTTAATAGTATATTTATTATTGGGATTTAAGTTTTATATATAATACACTTGCTTTTTTTTAAACTAACACTTTCGGACTAAAATTTTTATTTATATTAAACCAGCTAATAAAACTGTAATACTTTAAGCACTAAATTTTGAAATACTTGTATCGCATATACAATATCGACGACTAGTTTAACTTTACATATTTTCAAAAGCGAACATGCTTTATTACCGGTTTCGCAATTTACTTGTTTTAGCAAGTTAAAATACTTAAAATTCACGAACTTAAACTTTTTAACAGCAATTGCAAAAAAACTACGTTAATATGTATTTTAATGCGAAATTTATATTTGTATAAACTTATTGTTTTTTAGATTTCAAAAACAAATTATTTTATAAACTGTGTTTTATTTAACCGGAATAGCTTATAACTAAATTTTTATTTATTTTAAAAATTATTTTGTTTATTTGCATAATAAAAAAAATATAAAAAAATAACGCTATTTTTAACAGTTATAATAAATATGTTAGTTAGCTTGCACGTATGTTCGGAAATACTAATAAAAAAACACGTGTAAAAAAAAAATTCAGTTATACAAACAATTTACAAATATAACGGAGTATACCGAAAAATTTAAGTTACTAGCTGTGACGAGTTGAACCCGTAAGGATGACTCGGCTGCACGTGCCTTCGGCACGAGCCAGCTCTCGTTGCAACCACGTGACAGCGCGTGGCCACCGTGAACCCTTTGTAGAGCCACCGACCCGTTACGTACTAGCGGACCCGTTACAGGCCTAGATATAAGACCCGTAATCTCCTGTATTCTCCTTTTCTCTCCTTATGTTGATTCTCTTTGTAATATAGCAGTGATAGTCAATTGAATAGATTACTATCAGCCTGTCACACTAGCAAACAAAATAAATTAAAAAAAAAATTTAAAATTTAAAACGTTTTATTACAAAAAATTTAAATTTTTTTTTAAAAATAATATTGTTAAAAAAAAGAAACTACAAACTTTTACCGAAATAAAAAACAAAACAATTAAAATCGATACTAAATTTTATAAAAAACGTATAAAAAAACAATACTTTTTAGAATTTAACAAATAGCAATACTTTTAGAAACTTTGCTATTATTTATTTATAAAATTAAATACATTTCAAAAAAACTTAAACAAAAACTTAATTTATTTAAAAAAAAATAAAAAAATACAACGACGCACAAACAAAAGGCTATGTTTTAAATATAGCTTTTTAAGCTATATAGTTAATTTATATTGTTAAAAACAACTTTAAAAAAAAACAAGTATTTTAGCTGCTATTATAATAAAAACTGCAAAACTATAAAAAAAATATTTTAAATAAACAACGCTACTATTAAATTAAATTCCGACAAAAAATAAAACATTAAACAAAATATAAACAAACTTTTTTGTATTACAACAAAAAAAAAGCAAACATTATACAAAGTTTTATTTAAAATAAACATAAATAATTTAAAGGCTTTTTTTAAAATACAAAATAGCAATTTTAAAAAAAATTATGCCGGAATAGTATCACGACACGCGCTGTGGATCTATAGATACAGAGGGCAACGGTGGTATTATACGAGAATCTATAGCTGAGGAAGGAAGAGGAGCTCGAGAAGAGCAAGCTATATATACACGAGGGAGCCCTAGCGGCTCGGCAGTATGTCACGTGCCCGACCAGGGTCGGTACCGTGACAAATAGCAAATTAAAATTATTAAACAAAATTTTTTTTAAAAAAAAGCTAAACCAAAAAAACAACAAAAAGTATAAAAAGCTAAAAACTGTACTTGTGACAGGCTAGATAGCAACTTGTTCAATTGGCTACTACTGTATTTTACAAGAAGAGAATCAACTGAAGAGAAAAGGGGTTCGAGGAAATTACAGGCTTTTATAGGAAATTTGCCAAGCAAGCGACAGCTGCACGTGATCACGTGCAGCCAAGCATCAACACGGGTTCAACCCGTTACAGTACTAAATAAACAGTAATACTTGCATTAAAGCAAATCGATAAATTTAAAAAAAAACGTAATATATTATAAACACTTACAATACAAAACTTTTTATTAAATTGTATACTACACAAATTACTGCACGTACAGTTATACGTATAAAATAAACAAATACAAAAAAAACGAAAATTACTTGTATTTAAAAATTGTATTACATAAAAGCCAGCACAATATAAAAAATAAGCTTTTACTAAAATATTAGTCAGTTAAACTTCGCAGCAAACACTAAAACTAAAACTTCAGAGCTTATAATTATTAGGCAAGTTGTATTAGAACAAGAGTACAATAAAGCTTCAGTTTGACTATTCCAAAGCGTTACCTATATCCTATGTGACAAGTGTTATATTGTAAAATTGCGCAAATTCGCAATACACAATTTTTGCTGAGTTTCGTGTCGGCAAAAATAAAAGAAGCGTGCTTTGGTTTTTGGTGTGTCGAAGATGCCAAGGCCCTAATGGTGAAGTTTTAATCGTATCCAAGAAGACGATCTCCGCTGGAAAAATGTTTATTTCGCCATGAGTGATCTACCAAAGGTCGGTGATGTAAACTCAATGCTCTACAGTTACAAAGCAAGTCGACTTAAAGGCTAAGGCGATAAGGTCACTCTGCGTCTTGATGTGTGAGTTCCACTCATGTTACGAAGCCGGGCGTTTAATTTGGATGTTGAGCTTTGCGATTAGTCATCGGAGAAGGGTTTGACCCAAGATTACTTGCGGATGGCACTAGATTTTGGGCATTCATGGCGGCTCCAACCAAAGGTGTTAGCCAAATAACGATTCCGCCGGATTAGGCCGCTAATTGCCGGGGAATAGAGCATATGCCGCATTGTTATTAGATTACGATTAAGTTTAAGCTATAGATTAAGGCGTTAGGAAAGCATCCGCATCGGTTCAATGTTCAACCCCGTTCGCGAGGCCGAGCATAGCTAGCGCCGGTGACTGTGGAACCATCTGGATTCCATGGGAAATGGAGGCAATACTCGACTAAAAGACAATGATGCCGGCGAATAGACTTAAAAAAATGTGGGCAGCTTGATGGCAATGTTACCCGATATGACTGAAATTAACACTACCATGATATTGACTCATGACGCAATAAGAGACGTGATGGCGATGCTTTAGGATTATCTCGAAGCCAATGCACTCATTTCAGTCGATAGCCATATGCTTTAAACCTAGCAAATCTGCATCAAGCAGTACAGGAAATATTTTGACGTACTGCCGATATCTTGTGTAGTATATGTCTCTGCTTCTACTGCCCATATGTAACATCTAGGTTTGTACGTCAATTTATTCGGTCAGCCATGTATTAATTATATCCTACACTACCTTGAATAGCCGGCAAAGCCAAAAGTCCGGCAGATTCTGATTTGTAACTTAATATAACTCAAATATATTGCTTTGATCAGCGTGACTGGAAAGGCAACTTCATCATGTCATCCCAGATTGGAGATCGAGATCATTTTTCCGGGTTCAAAAAACTGAATATTAATATTACGTCAGACAGGGAAAAAAAGACTTTGAAATAAGGGTTGGTTTAATATTCCAGCTTGCGTCTTTCAACACAGCGAGGAAATCAATATTCTGGATTTCGTAAGGAATGAAATGGCTTTACGAATCTCGAAGACTAGAATGAAACTTACAGGAAAGCGGACAGTGGAGATAAACGTGACTCCGAGCCGGGCTATCGTGAGAATAAGAGCGAGCGAGATGAGAGTTTAAACATTTCCAGCTGTGAAAATGAATTACTTAATATTGCCATAATGAGAGAGTTCTAAATATCCCTGATAGTGAGTGTAGAACAGCCGGATGAGTGAGCTAGCACATTGAATCAGCTCAAGGCTCTACGATATTGAGTTAGTACAAAATGCATTATGGGTATAAGACCTCTTCTTGTCTCGAAGATAGGACCGCCTATACATATAATTACTGTCCGAAGGAGATATGCCTGGTTTGTAAAGGCCCTACAAAATTGCGGAGAGAGACCAGCCATTGACCCAGTTTTAAATGTGAATTTGCAGTATCATACAGGCATTAAGTACTTCTCTCAACAATGTTTCACACTCGCTCAGTAAATGGCGTATTGAAGAAAGGAGTGAATTGAGTATTAAAAGCATTATTTGACTTGCGAGAAAACTATTACACTTAACAAAAACATAGCCCGATTACATGTCAAAGATAACAATGGCCTGTTCTTTACAAACCTCCCTCGACAAATATTCTGCTAAGTAAGCAATATATCTATCTACCTTCTGGTAGATACCCTTCTATTTCCAATTCCAACCAGGTTCCATCATCTGTATTTTAGTCTAAATCTACTCCAAAAATTGTCCGAATGAATTCTATTCCTCCCTCATCCTCCTATATCCGCCAAGCAGCTCAAACCCTCCGTATCCGAGGAATCAAGCAACGGACTTGATTTCGTTTTGGGGCGTGACGTTCGATGCAGAATCTGTATGGAAACTTGGATTTTCATCCTTGCTGTCCTGCATCTCTACGTCTGCTTTCTTCGAATTCGACGGTCTCGGAGGAACAGGTTTAATGAATACCAGAGCAACGAGGGCTCCAGAACCACCAAAGGCAACAGCAACCCAAAAACTGTGCCTGTATTCTGGAAGCAAATCCTTAGGGGTGTCAGAACTTAGGAACGAACTACCGATGGCGAGACCTAATGCTGTAGCGACCTGCGCTGAAGTCTGTATAATGCCGGAAACAAGGCCTTGATCTTCAGGTGGTGTAGCTGCATAAGCAACGTTTAGATAGTGGATAAAAAAGATCGCTGTCCCGAGAGACATTACGATGGAGCCAGAAAATGTGTATTGCCAGTATCCGGTATCAGTGTCGTTCCGCGAGAACAAGACCACGCCCGAGGTAAGGATTATTGGTCCAATAACAAGAAACCATTTTGGAGGCATAAACCTGTGGTTGTAGAATGGCCCCATTAATATGCAGAATATTAGTGTTCCGACAATAAGAGGGCTCCACATGACCGCGGAGATCAATGGTTTTCTCTATATAGCTATTAGCATGAGTTCAGAGTTAGGGAGAGTGGACCTAGTGAAGGAGACAAACCTCTTGAACCCTGAGTAAGAATGTTGAACCATTGAGAACTGAAAGGAAGAAACATCCGTAAATGAGCCCGGTCTCGATTGTCAAAGGTACCAAGTTGGAATATGTCCAAACTCTCCTTGGGACCAGCGGGTCCACCCATGGCAGATACTTCCATACAGCGAACTGTTCAAACAAAAAAAATGACACAAGAAGGGCGACACCGATGATGATAGGTGCAATGACCTTTGCTTGATCCCACCCAGTCGGTGCTTCTGTAAATCCATAAACCATTGTAGCACATGCGGCGGTGACGAGGAAGGCTCCAATTACATCGAGCGGTTTCCGTTCGATTGCGGGATCACGAGGGGTAGGTTCTAAGAGCAAGAAAGCAAGTCCGCATAAAACTGTGCCGATTCCGAAGGAGAGCCAGAGAACACCTCGATAGCCGAGACTAGTAGTTGCAAAGGCCCCTCCAACTAAAAGGTGTCTTGTCAGTGATTGCAAGATCATCGAAAATGTTCATCGTTTTGTGGAAAGTGTGTTTCACGTACCTATGCTACCCATGATTGCACCAGTAGTGGAACTCACTCCTAGGCCTGCAACAGCCATCTCTCGTGCTTGACCCTTATATGTAATTCCAACCATGGCGTACGCTGTTGGGACAGTACATGCAGCTGATGCGCCTTGAAGGGCACGGAAGATACATAGGGCGACGAAATTACTGTCGATGCCTGCGGCCAGGGCGGCGAAGAGGGAGAAGATGGCGAGGCCAAATGAGTAGACCTTCTTGTGGCCGTACATGTCACCTAAATCCCAGAGAACCTTTCGTTAGTTCCCAACTCTTTCGGATGGAACAGTGCTCACTTGGCAATGAAAGTGTAATCACGAGAAAGGCTTACCGGCTCGACCCGCCATCAGCAGAAGGCTACCAAAGGCCAAAGCATAAGCGCTCAAGCTCCAACTTGCCGTCGTTACAATAACATCATAATGCTCCGCAATATCTAATTGTCCGTATGTCAATCCCGTGACGTTGAAAGAGTCGAGCGTAAGAGATCCACAAATGACTGCGAAAGCGAGGGGTTTGGTTCGTGCTCGCAGCTTTGAGAGAAAGGTGGCCGGCTCGGATGGTATCGAAGAGGGAGCGCTCAATTGCGAGTCTTCATTGTTGTCAAGTGGTTTATCCATCGCGAAGAAGAGAGGAAACCGCTAGCTAGGAGGGACAGGACAACGGTGTAGTGGGGGGATGCGATCTAGGAAGAGGAGAAGGGAAAGAACGATGGAGCAGCGACATGGTAAGTATATGAAAGACTTTGGACGATGGAGAAGAAGCTTCCTATTGACCCAGACAGTCCTGAAGATACTTTGTAAGCCTCATTCAGGTCCGTAATCGTGTAAATGGGACCGCCGAGAGCGGTGGAAAGCACAAGAGAAACTCAAGCACATAGAAGCGTGCAGGCTAATGAGATGATAACGATGCGGAAGCGGCGCAATGAATATACCTTTGTGGGTCGGAAACAAGGATACTGGAAAGTAACAGAGATTTGCTTCGATACCTTGAAACGGAATATAGACTGACCTAGCGGGACACAGAAATTAGGGCATGTCCAAAACATAGAATTTAATGCGCATCTATGCTAGATATCCTAGGATTACGGCAGAAATCCGGGTGAAGCACCCAGAATAATTTAACTTTGCTAGCTGTGGCCTCAACCTGGACACTAGATAGATAATCTAGGGTAATACCTGGACTCGCCTTGTGAAGCTGATTAATAGGGTGAACCTGACTACTGACTAAGGCATTGGGAGGGGGGAATGATCACTAAACAATCCCGCCTGCTCGGCACTCGAACGAGCCATCCCCTTTCGGCAACGGTACAATGTCATGCCGCTGGTTGCGGCGCCTTTACAAAAGTGATGAGTCGAAAATTTCTGGATTTCATTGGAGAAATGCCTTTCTGCACGGACTGAAATTTGCTTTTCCTCAAAAGCAAAGGTGTTATTAAACGTTCGCGAAGGCTGCGTGATTCGCACCTGGAGCGCGTCAGGTCGATTGAAACGTACTAATAGCACAAGCTAGAAATTTGACACTACCCTGGTACCGCTCCTGAAAGTCTATAATTTGCCTATGATAGACCTAGAGTTTGCTAGGCACTCAAGGAAATGTACTGGTTCGAAGCCACAACGTCTTCTAACTTCTTTCACATGTTTTTTTTATTTTTTGAGAAAGAATCTTGGGAAAGACTTCTTTACTATTACCAATAACAGGCGGTTGTTGGAGTCCAGCTAGCACAATGTCGCCGCCAGAAATCATGTCTTGCATGACATGTCGTAGTCGAAAACTGAAATGTGATCGAAATAAACCAAAGTGTGGAAGGTGTTTAGGGACGAAGCGTGAATGCGCATATCCTGAACGCAAGAGAATCGCCGCGGACGGGAAGCGGCGTGATATAAAAGCACTTGAGGCAAGACTGAGTAAGAACCCACCGATACTCGCTCATTCACTTCATGCAATTCATACTTCATGATAGGTGTTGCAGAATCCAAGCTCGCCCTACGCGTGGCATCGGGGACAACCTTCAGAACCATCGATCGTGCGCAAGATGTTCGTCAAAGCGATCACGATAATGCATCTCTGGAAACAAGCGGAAGCTACGCAATTGATGATTATGGCCGTCGTTTGTTTCCAGAGAATGTAGTTACCCGTACCAGCCTCGAATATATTCCACACGAGAATGGTTATTTCAGGTCGCAAGATCTCGATGGTCTAGGTTTGCAGGAACCTCTCCCTCCAGGGGAAATTCAACAGGAGTTGTGAGCGAGCTCCCCTCAAGACTAAGAATTCCCAATCGCTCACAAATCAGGTTCCAAATCTACTTTGATCAAATCCATGTTTGTATTCCCATAATACACAAGTTGAAATTTTATGCTGCATTGAAACTTGGGATTAACCTCCGACCACCTTTGTCACTGCAGTATGCCATGTGGTCCATAGCAGCATCAGTATCACAGAAATATGGGAAACTCTGCGAAATTCTTATTCAGAGAGCGAGAAAATATGCTGAGCGTGTGGAGATGAAGGTTAGTTGATATATACCAGCCCCAAGCGTAGCTCACAGAAGAGTAGGGGAATGGCGAGCCACACACTACTGTGTATGACGCTCAATGTTGGCATTTGATCGCAACATTTGAGGCTCAGAGGATGTATGTCACAAGGGCATGGATCAGCACTGGAAGGTGCGTGAGTCTTGTCCAAATGATGGGCTTACATTGCATCGACCAGCCTGGCTTCAACGCGACAAGGATCCTTCCTCCAACAGAAGATTTCATTGAGCTAGAAGAACGACGTCGGACTTTTTGGGCGGCGTATCTGGGTGACCGCTGGGCTAGTGCATTGGGCGGCTGGCCGATGACCATTAAAGAGAGTGGAGTACGCGTCATTCACTCCTGTTGTGAGTGTTACTGACGTTTTAGATTTTCACAAACCTCCCTACCTCAGAGGCCTCCTTCGAGAGGGGACACGAAGAAGCAAGGATTTCTCTCGCAGAAGCGATGACCGAAGGCGGGGCTTCAAAGCTTTCTTCTTCCTTTTCTGGAGTAATTTTGGCAACTACTCTAATGGCCCATAATTATGCGCACATACAACAAAGCACAAAATTCAAACATACTCAAAATGGCAACGATGAAGCGTTTTGGAGTAGACACCGAGAGATGGACAACTCTCTATCTACCACTTTCATGTATCTTCCAGAGCGTTTCAAGGTCGCCCAAGGGCTTCGCGATCCAAATGCTGTTTTCTTAAGTATGGCCCTACAAGCTGCAATCATTTGCCTGCATCAAACAGCCATCAGGAAGTCACTGAGTTGTCAATTCGAGAGCAACGTTGCTGGCCAAAGTATGGCCAGGTGTATCACGGCGGCTCATGCAATTACTAGTACCGTTCGCTTGGTCAGCCATGAAGATCTGTCCAGAGTAGGTTCCTATGCTGTATCTATATCCTTAAAACCAAGGTTGACTAGTCTAGATAAATCCATGGACGGGATTCTGCTTGTATGTCGCAGGTCTCGTGTATTGCCACGATCTGGGGGGCAGTCATCTGCCGAATCGCAATGAAGTCTCGAATGTCACCTTTCTGCTTGCAATTATGAAGGTAATCGGGAGGTTCCATCCGATCACTGAGTACTTTACAGCTCAATTAGAACTCGAAATGGACGCTGCTCAGGGTAGATGGTCCTGTACGCGACCAAGTGTCCATCTGGAGTCTTTTGATAGGCGCCACGAACCGAATGACTTTAGTTTAAGAGTACAAAACCGAGGAGCGAAGACGCAATTTTGGAGATCACTTTCTGTGGAAGAACGAGCGATATTGTCTCAAAAATTTCTTTCTTCAAAGCCATTGGAAGGCATCTTGGTATTGAATAGCGCCGGCTGCCCAATCCGAGATGGTCCTGGAGTGAGCGACGGCCCAGTTACTACTACATGCGACAGCTCCTCGGGCGATATTCCAGAAGGTCAGAAACCAGTTCCACAGTCGCAAAATTCATTCGATACTGAGCACAGCATGCGGTCACGTCGATTCACTTCCTTCCCAACCCAGGCCAACCGCTCCTCGAATGAAGAGCACATTGCGAGCGGTGTATCGCAGGAGTTGACAGCAGAAGTGGACAGAAATCAAGACTTTGGATCAGATCCGAAGTGGCACCTAAACCTCGCTACATCATCAACTCGGCAGGCCCAAGTACACGCGCAAGAACAAGTGCCATCAAAAGAATTGTTCTATGTCCAAGCTCGCACTTCTCAAATCGAAGAAAACAATGCCTATGCTGGTAGCAACTCTCAACAGCCAAATCTACTCTCTATACAAAACTTGAAATTACCTTATATCAATTCTGTGCCACCACTACACTCAATTCAAGAAAACAACTTTGGAGTTTTTAGCTACAATTACTAGGATACCGAGAGGAGGGGGGATGCAACTCCAGAGGTTGGCTGGACGGCTGAAATAGCTCGGAGAAGTGTCAAGGACGCCTGAAACGCAATGAAAAAGCGAGCTACGGATCATGGGAGACTAAAAACATCACGAGACGAAACACTTGCTCCGACCAGATTGAGTCTTGGTGTTAAAGCGTAGGTAGCAGTAGATTAGATCAAGGAATCTGTTAGATACTTCAGAAGGAGCTAGAGAAACCAGCCACTGGGCCCACCCTATATCGCCAGTTATAGTTTAGAATATTCTTTGATATTTCCCGCCACTACCTTTGAATTGCAATAACTCTTGATTGAGCATCGAGACCACTTTTATAATGTTACTGATAGTAAGGCAATTTCGCGGCGGAAGGGTCTTCAATTAAGTGTAAAGCAAGATTATGGCCAATTAAACGCGCTCCGTACGTGGCTGTTTCACCTAACATCCATACTTTCACCGGCTGACTGGCCATTTGGTATCGCTATACTTGCAGGTCTTAAGAAAACACGTGAAGGACATAAATTTAAGCACAATAGTTCCTATTCTGCTGCTTACAATGCACCGCCAGTTTTTGCCATTTCCAGATGATATGAACATGGGAAGACGGCAACCCTTGCAGAGATAGATAAATGACCAGATGGTTGTTTATTTGTGATACGTACACCGTAACGACTCATTTTGACTCCCTTAACTGCAGCTGTAGGCCTTGTAGCCAGCCACTGTAGACTGATCCTACATGGGCGTCAAGCACTCTACATCCAGTATCAAGGACAGTACGAATAGCTCAAATTGGGTGAAAAACTGCTTTGTTGGTCCTCGAGAATTCAAGCTGACTTGCTGTTGCTTAATACCGCCGTCGATCGGCCACTCGAGAAATGCTTTGGAAGTATTTGCGACGAGTTGTCAAATCCACTTCGTAGCAGTATTATATCGTGCAATTTTAGATCTTAAATCCTTAGCGGTTCTTAGAGGAGCAGCAGAAGTACGCAACTCGAGCTACTTCGCCCCTATTTGAAACAGGTGGATGTTCCACCGGCATCTGAAAAGGTTTATAATCCAAAACACAGTTTGAGTTTAGAGTACTTTAATTGAATAGAGTTATCTCGTGACTTCTGGATCTCAAGTGTTCTCAAGCAACTGTATATAATGCTCGGCCCGGCCGTAAGTCTTAAACCTTTTCTCTACTTAGCTGAACTTTGTCAGAAAGCTTAATTTCTGGAATACTTTTGATCGGTCTTCCTTTCATTATTTGCTCGAGTCCGGAAAAATTATAACGACAATCTTCCGGTTTCTTTTAATGTGGCTGAGAAGATCATCACTATCGTTGAGGTTACGGGCAAGCAGGTACATGTATCCCTTGTCACGCATACGCATACGCATGCTCAGCTTTTTGCTGCTTAGCGAGCTCTAATTGTGCACCGCTGATTGTACCAACCAGGGCGCTTCTGTTGCCGAAGTGTTCCTCGAGGAAGGCGGATGGCGGTCCGTGGAATTATGCGCGAGTCTGGCAAGCCATTTAGCAAGGTAGGGACAGATCAAGGAGTTTAACTTATCGCAACCGACCTTGACGATGTCGCCTCACTAACGAAAGCTTTCGCGGGATCAACGGTCATCTTTGGCGTGACAGACTTGTGGGAACAAGTGGGAAATCCAAAGGTCCAGGAGCGCGCTCAGAAATCAAGTCGCCAGTCAATGTCGGGACTTATGACGTCGAGTTGCAACAAGGCCACAACATCGTCAACGCCGCGAATGCCACTATTGAACCTTGGACCGCCTTGTGCTGTCGGCACTCTCTGCTACAAGCAAGGGGAGTGAGGGGAAGTACACATATAATTGCCACATCGATTCTAAATGGGTCGCTGTTGAGTATTTTACGACCGCCTGCCCTGAGCTCGAGTAGAAGTTGTATACTTGCGGGTTGGGCTTTATATGACTAACTGGCGGGGAAGCCGCTTTGGATCGCCTAAAAAAGCAATTATTTCCCCGGATCTTCGTATAAATGCTAAGGGAGACGATGTTGCTAGCAATCCGATGGCACTTATATCCTTAACAGCACTATGGATGATGATGCCCCATTCTCATGGTCTCGGCTCGTCACGACACAGGTAAGTTTCTGACCTGGTGCCCTAATCTGTGGTAATGACATCAAAATAACCGCGAATACTCCAGGCAAATTCGCCAAAGCCATAGTGCAGGTTGCGCCAGGCCAGAGCCTACTTGCATTTGAGTTAATGTTGTGCTGGAACGAGTACGTCGTACTCTGGGAGCGCATCCACGGCTCACTTGTCGCTTTCAGTGCATCGATCGTAAGATTCTTGAGTATGCAATTCCTGGGGGCATCGGTGAGGAGTTGGCGGATATGTATGGGTAAATCCCGGACTTTGGCTATGGTAGCTTTGATCCAAGCGTAGAATAACCTATTAGCCGCCTTCAGCGGCCTCAGGATTTGGCTTTGTAACAACTACGTAACAAATATACAATGGGCATAAAGCTTAAAATATGCGAGTTTATTAGTTTATCAAGCTATAAAACTGATTTTAAAAAATACTTTTAACTCTAGTAAAACCTCTAACTCCATTAAATTGTAAATTGGATTTTATACACCTATCCAAGTTGAAGGGAAAATATAGTAGTTTTGCAAGCGAGAGCGCGACACGTGGCACTGAGCATAACAGTTTTCCTTGGATCGCTTGAATTGCACAATTTTTAATAGTATTTTACTTAGGTGCTGTATTCGGAAATACATGCAACAGCAGTCTACCAGATCTCCTTCCTGCGAGAGTACCTTATAACCTTGAACGTAAGTGGGCGAATTTCCTTGGTCATTTCGTAATGGTTAGAGAACATTCATAGTTTAAACCACTCATGGCTTACCGCATCCTTAGCAGATATACGGTCTTCCGGTTTATACTCCAACAGCTGCCCTAAAAAATCCGCAAACAGTTCTTGCTCTGTCTGGGAGATATCCCGATGACGATCTCCATCGGGATGACGATCTGACATGTACCAGAGCCCGGCAGCAATCTTATCTCGCAGCGATCGAGCATTAGCAGCAACAGATTGATGCATAGTACTCGCGATAGGGCTCCTCTTATCCCCTGGGTCATCTTTCCCTGGCTTAGGTCCCAGAGCATCAACGGCAAGCCCCTGCTCGTCGACTTCATCCTTGTACATTCTTCTCCGATCCTCCCAGGTTGTAGACCACCACGGCTCAGGAAGTTTACCTAACACTTGAACAATAGCGTCTAAATAGTCGTTATCTTCATCGTCGAATGAACCAAACAGCTTTCTGCCAGTTCGGATCTCGAATAGACTACACCCTAGTGCCCAAATGTCTGAACCAAAACCAGCTTCTTTGTCGAGAATCAACTCTGCAGAGCGATACGGCCCAGGAATACCAAGATCGTCAGGAGCTTGCGAAACTTCGAAGGACTCGCCGAAATCGATAAGACACGATTCTTTGCTTATAAACTGGGTATCAACATCCCACCAGCTCACTGGATAAACGAGGTACTCAGGGGCTGTGGATTTATAATGGCACTCCTTAGATTCATTGAGAGCAGGATTCACAACCGGGCTGCCTAATATCTGTAGGACTTCATCTTCATTGAGTCCATCGAGCCCAGAGATGCGATGAAGGACATTGTTTGGTGTAATATCTTATCCCTCGTTAGCATTCACTGATGTCCGACAGGGGAAGAAGGATTGAAAATGGTTCTACTCACCACCATGACATATTCCCTGGCTAGGAAGAAATTTAACAGCCTGCACAACTTGCAGACTAAGGCTTCTCAAGTCATTGTCCGGATCTTCAGAAGCACGAAACAAGCCAAGAGATACATTTGGGCCAAGAACAGGATACACAAAAGAGATGTGGATCCCATTCGGCCCATGAATCTTGAAGTGGTCCAGTGGGAAGCAAATGGACTCCGCGCCATCGCGTCCAGGTGCATGTTGGTTGTGGGCAGCTTTGAGCTGGTTCATTCGGAGCTCAGGACAATCATCACTGGATGCCTCGGCCATCAAAATCTTCAGAACAACATATTTCGTAGCCTCTTTCGCCTCAGTATCTCGACTGAGCCAAACATTAGCAAAGCCGCCGTGGCCAAGCTTATGGATGACACGGTACCGCCCGTTATTGCCATATACATCGCCCAAGTGAACAGGATGATGACCGCCAGGCTCATAGTCATGGATATGCTCCAGGCTAAAAGGGGCAAGATCTAGATGTAGACCGTTAGATTCGGCGTCAACCATATCTTCTCCAATGGGCAAAGTGGGCCCTGGTAAACGTGGTAATGAGAGGTGGGAAGACATCCTAATACTCCACACCGGGTCGATGGAGCTCTGGAGAAAGATTCCCTGAGCCTAGCGGTTCTTCGTTGTAATGTGCAGTTGCAAAATACCAAAACGCAAAGTGATGGGTGTTGGAAGCGCGTGGGAGAATGATCTAGCAGGTAGAAATTTTTGAAGGGATGATGTCAAATGACTTGTGGGTACAAAGTTCTTGATCCTGTACAGACGAAAGACTCTTATTTGATTATCGAGTAAGAGAGTCACGGAATTTGGTTCTTCAAAATAATCTGATACCTGAAGTTGGAGGTAAGAGCAGTAAGAACTTACCCGGATTAGCTTCGCTGACGAGAAAGTGGCCTAGCGCTAGAAATACACTTTGCCGCCAGCCGAACATTTTTTTCCAGTAATGTATCCCAAGAACAGAAATTATGTCCCTGCTGCACTCTATTCGGCCGCAGTTCGGTCGGAGATTTCGCGATATTTCCAGTTTTCTAACCCGTGCTAGGCTATATCTAACGGGTGTTATGGACGAGTACATTCCCTGGCGAGATTGAAAGTGCGCGCTTGCCCAGCATGGTTTGGCTACATAAAAGTGGCCCTTCTGGACCACGTATGGGTCACCCACAGACAACCCGCTGCCGTCCACTTTCACCACTTTAGGTTTGCTTATATAAAATTGTCAGGTATGTACCCGGCTACTCTCGCAGATATTAGCAACTGTTTGCGATTTAAGCACCACTCGAACAACGAGCACAGAACCTCGTGGACGAGTGCAGTGTAGTTTTTCTCAAGTCGTATACCAAAACGTTAACAAAGGGGGTCTTGTACTAGATCAAGGACGCCCCTCGCCTAGTCGCCTCGAAAGCAAAGTGTCTCCTCTTCTCTCTCTCCATATCCACATCAATAATTACTTTCCTTGCATTATTTATTGTACGTGTCCCCGGGGATGCAGTTGGTTCACAGTCCTATTTTGAAATGTCGGGGCTACTCATAAATAATCGGAAAGTCGGCAGGACCTTCCTAACGCATAATCTGCTTAGTAGGCTATGAAGTTGACCAAAACGGGATTTCAGACTTGGTCAATGAAATGGCTGGCGCCTGGTACCATGGAGGATTTCCTTTCAAACTCAGATGATCTCCTATGTGACGGATATAAATATGTCAATCAACTCCTTTCCAGGCCTCATGTCTAGAGTATAGACTTATTTCACTTTCCACTTTCTGCAAAGTACACTACAGATATCTAACTCTCGACGCTTCCACATCTTCGATTAGCACTTCTACATATTATATCTATTATTTCTATATATTTATTATATTTCATTCATGTCTGGCGTAACTATATGTCTTCACCTCCCCGAACACCCTCTTACTTTCGGGAACTCCGGCTAATAATAATGACCTCGCAGATTGAATAGTTATGCCCTCCGCCGTCTGAAAGAAACCACCCAGGGCGTAGAGCTGCATGTGAGCAAATCTGCACAGATGCTGCTCAACCCAATGGCTGGACCGTTGTTGGCATTCGGTAAGTGCTACAGTTGAACCTTTAATATTTTCATATCCCAAGTATCCTCAGTTGAGCGTTTCCTTGCCATACCCCCCTGATCCGAACACATTCTAAACAGCTATTTTATATGAATTTAGGCATTCCGACCACAGGACTACACGAGTTACCACCAGAGGTGGATGTAATCGCAGAACAGTTGCAACAGATCCTTATATTACAGTATACGTTGGCAATCAGACGCCGATTCGAGAGAACTACATTGGGCAAGGCCACTTCTATATAGTCTACAATAGGGATCACCTTTCTCGACGTTTGGCTCGTGTATCTGAGCCGCGCATTGCCAGAACTGGAGTAAACCCGAAATTTGGGGACCGAATAGAATGCTTATGAGGACGTATGGTATATAGACTTGTAGATATAATGGTGGAGGCCAGGTCAGATAGTCGTAGCTATATAAGAGTGGGCTTTGTTTTTAGAGTTCTGTTCAGTAGGGCATCCACCTCGGCTGAGCCCATGGATACTTAGTGCCTATTAAGGGAGAGCTTAGTCTCAATAATAATTGTGTTCCTCACAACGTCGCTTGGTGGCAAAGCCTACGCGAGAGAAGGGGCCGATGTAGCAAGAAAACGTTTAGCATTTCCGCGCCCTCATTTCGATCGGCAGAAATCACAATAGGCAATGTTATCTCTCCATATATTGTGGCGCTGTTTAAGCTATATCATGAGCATATAAGGCTGGCTTGCAGCGCAGAAGTTGTTGTGTGATTCCCCTGTTAAGTTGGAGACAAGGACTGACCTCTTTTTATGCAAAATCTCGTCCCACAACGATATGATATTGTCAAGGAATATTCTGAGTACCAAATTCTGAGCAGTTCAACTCAAAATCTTGCTTTCCAACTGATTCTCTTCCGAGTTCAAAACCCACCGCACCTCTCTTTGTACCTCATCCTCGCACCATCTACCTAGTTCCAAGAGACCGTTGAGCAGTTCCCTCCCTTGATCTTATTACCATTCATCCTCTCATGCACGAGCCAAAAGACCTTCTAGTATGTCCCGAGGGTGTTGGCTAACCGGACACCATGGACCCTCCTCTCCCCTTTCCCTCGACGCTGATTCGGCAGCTAGTCGAAGAAAGCATTAGTGGCGTGGAAGGAAATATCACTCATCATCCGTTTGGGATCTTTCTATGCGTATCCGTAATACCAGAGAACCAATTAGATCGATGTAAGTAGGGCTGCAGGCAGAACGACGGACACAACTAATAGGAAAATCGTTCTTCTATGAATCTCAGAGGGGGCAGCTGCCGTCGCTATAATTCTCGGCCATGTAGTCGGACTCATCAACTCACATTCCTAGTTGAGGTAGTATTCTAGTGGGCGGCCCCTCTCTTTGTCCACCTTTATCACCTCCTCCGACAATAGAATCATAGTCTGCCAAGTTGATATCCAGAATCAGTCGACCCTACCTTATCCTTAGTCTCGAAGGAGCTCTCTACATTGGTGTCATACTTTCACTAGCAGAGGAGGTAAGTGACCGTTGACAGCGACGACGCATGCTGACTGGATCTGCCGCAATAGGTTCGAAAGGTAGGAGATTTAGGTGGGGCAGTGAAAAGATGGATCGAGGAGAGGTAATAGAGAGAGGATAAGCAAGAGGTTTAGAGGATAGGGGGTGGAAGATGGAGGGACACCAAAGACATTCAAAATGCGAGAATGGGAAAAAGAACGTTGTTGAACTTGGATGGGATGCCTTTCTAGAGCTGGGTCCACAAGCGTTAAAGCAGCGTGAGATTCTGGCAAGCTGGCCGCTTAACAGCGTTGTCTATTTTGAGATTGGTGCCTAGAATTTGCGGCTCCAAGCGCATTGGGTATGAACTTCACCTAAGCTCCAGCCATTTGCATTGGAATATAATTTTCTCACATTCATTCTTGCATGGCTAAACTTCGCCGAAGTACCAGCATCCAACAACTGGCGCCACTGCGTAAAGCCTTCTGCATTCAACTAACGACACGCAGTCTGACCTCATTCAACATCCGGCAAGAGTACACCCAACAGCAAGTCTTGCCAAAGGGCCAATCAGGTAATATGTCAATCACCGAAGTCCCATTCTTACGGTTCGACCTCCCAGGACTCAATCTTCCGCTCAACTTCCGCCCCCACCCAGCAGAGAGCAAATACGATATGACAAGTAAGTCCCACGTGGAAGTCCCCCAGAAAGGAGAGGGTCAGGCCCTCTTTCGTACTGCGTTGAATAGCATTGATGAAAATGGGGATGGTGGATATGTTGCGTGAGCCACGGACAGCTCCGATTCATTGGACTCTGCTTATCATTATAAAGCATGCGTCTTATCACCAAAAGAGAGCTCACTATGCTTCATATCATGGACGCCTTGACGGATAAACCCGGTTGGGAAGAGAAGGAGGGTTACACCCGCACGCTTCTTATCAAATTGTTGACTGTGTTAGGTATTCAACTATGATATTGCTGAAAAGTGGAAAAGTGAAGCCATGGCGAATCCAAATGTTGATGTCACCCAGAAAATGGCCGACTGGGTTATTGAAGAACTTCGGTTCAAGGCAAGGCTTTTCAAGGACTCTGGAGCTGTTGCGGTGCTTCCTGGCTATGTTGTGAAGTCTGACAATGCAGTTCCTGAAGCCACCAAAGCAGCTCTCCAGGCAGCCGTTCGAGACTTAGAGGAAGTCCCGGAGGTTTACAGAGACCACCATCCAGGATCCGATGGAAAGGTTCTTGATTTGGTACATCCATCTTTGTTCCCGCTGATCTATGGACGAACTCGCGTCGTGTCGGATTACATAATTGACCTCACAGATTGTATCACAAAATGCGGGGAGGGGAGTATTATTCCAATTCGACCAGAGGAGGAAACTGCACTTGATATCAAAGATTCGTATTTCCATGGTAGGAATGCGGGGCGCGTGCTCCCACCTCCTTACTCGAGGAATTTCCAGTGGCTTCCTAGCGATGTGATGATCTCGATGGACGGCAAAGTAAAGTATGCCCAATTCCGACATACCGATGGGAAATTGGCATATTGACTTCAATAGGTTTACGAGTTATATTAACAATCTCCATCCCCAACGAAACAAAAATCTCTACTCAATAATCGAAGACGTCGTCACAGCAGCCATTCCACTCTGGAACATAACCCTTACCCCGCAAAAAGCGTACAACCTAGAGTACTATCAAGAACGCGCACGTATCGAATATAGCAGTGTCCAATATGATCCGGATCCAGAAAATTTTCCCGAAAAGGAAAAACCGCAGCAGCAAGACGGAGAAGGCGAAGATGACTTTTGGCAACGTCGAGAGGAGTGGTGCCGGTCTGTTCGTCGTGTTGTGCTTCCAGAGCCGGAAGAGTTCACGCCTCCGGAACTTCCAATAGCCGAACATTCGGTTGATCTGAAGAGGGATTATGCACACCGCGGGCTGCAGATTATTGTCAAGCTTGCAAACATTGAACTTACACCCGATAAGCCAGAGTATGAGGGCGGAACATGGCATGTTGAGGGTCAATTGGTACGCTTTCATCTGCATCTCATCTTCGCGAAGTTTCTTTTCGCTAGATATACTAATACGGGAGCCAGAATGAACATATCTGTTCAACAGCCCTTTACTACTATGACACGGAGAACATAATCTCTAGCCGCCTCGCTTTTCGCCAGCAATCCAGCACTTACGATGCTGGCGACATCAGCTACCCCCAAAGCGAACACTCATTCATGTCCGCCGTCTTTGGCATAGAGACTGAGATGGCAGTCCAAGAAATTGGGTCCGTTGCGTGCACGCCCGGCCGACTCCTTACCTTCCCCAACCTGCTTCAGCACCAAGTTCAACCATTCAAGCTCGCTGACCCGTCGATACCCGGACATCGCAAAATCCTCGCGCTATTTTTGGTGGATCCGGGCATCAGAGTAATATCAACGGCCAATGTACCACCCCAGCAGAGAGATTGGTGGGCAGACGAGGTTGTAAAGGAGTTCAATAAAGGTGGGAAGGGCATAGCGTTATTAAGTGAGGAGCTGAAAGAGAAGGTTTTTGAGTCTGTGGACGAGTTTCCGATTGGCATGCAGGAGGCGAGAGAGATTAGGTTGAAGTTGATGGAGGAGAGGAGTGTTTATGTCACAAAGCATAAGAATGCGTTTGAGCATACTGAGTTCAGTTTGTGCGAACATTGAGGGGGCTCAGGGTGGTCGGGGGTGCAGGCGCTTGGTTTGGGGGGTTGAGGACTCGATGATCGGTATTATGTAAAATCTAATGAGGTTCATTTGAGAATTGCTGATAATTCTGTCCATCACAAGATCCTACAGCAATCAATATCTCAGCCAAGTTCCCGATAGAGTCGTTTCCTGCAAAGAAGAATCTATTGCTGTTTCTCACTATGCTTTAGACTTAGATAGCATTGATCTTGTAGCGACACTGTAGTCGCTCTCAACTTTGAAGTCTAGTCTGTGTTTTGCTTGATCGCGGCGTCCCATTGAGTTGAAAATAGAACACAGCAAAGGGCGTACCCCGCATCGAGACATGACAAGCAGACGAGCGCAACGTTACAATCTTGAAGTCACGTTCTGTTCAGCTTTCTATATGACTGTACCATATTTCTCTTCAACGAAACAACTCTGCTTCGTCCCTTGTGTATCCCTATTTCGTTTCGCACTAGTTGATAAAGCCTCGGGAAGGATTGCGCCAAGTGGCTGCCACCCGACAGGAACAACCGGAGATCGCAGCTATCCCCTCTTCTGGAAAAGTCTCCGAACATTTTATGCATGGTGGAATCCCTTCTTTCTGGTCTTTCTGGGGAAGTGGCCCTGCCAAGAAAACATGGCCTGCACGTCGGGGGAACTCCACAACTATATCATACTTTCTTACTCTAGGCAAATCTTATGATGTAGTCCTCACAAAAGTACTTGTAGGCCAAGCATACACCAAGAAGATATTAATAGCCCCCAAAAGTCGGTTGATGATCAGCTTGGAGTTGGCCCCTCTTGTTTCAGGACTCGGCAGCTAAGATAATGTATATTGGCATAACGAAACAAAAACTCTCAATTCGCGGGTGATTTACGTAGTATCGCCGGAGTACTGGCGTGGTAGAGCGATTGGAGCGTGTAGCGTCTCCGAGAAACTGATTATCTCTACTTCTGCATGTCGGTCGCTACTGATGATAGGCCAGATGATAGACAGCTCGGGTGGTTTTCAGGGGTCACTTCAGGGCTCAGAATCAGGGAATGATTTCCCACCATATACAATGCGGCTGCATCACTACACCAGCTACACGTGCTCGCGAATTAAGAGGCTCCCTAGGGTTTACTAGCCTCCTTTATTCCTATCTGAGCTAGGTTCCTCGCGTTCATGGCTTTTGATTACTTGCTGTCTGCGTATTTGTTAGTGTGGTCGGTGGGATGTTCAGAAGTCTTACTTTCTATACTTTCATGAGGGGCTCTCTTGTTATTTTGACCTACATTTACGAACGAACGTTAATTCGGTGTGCCTGAGTAAGATTCAGAAATTAGGGAATGTGGTTCTTTAATTTGGTCCTAATGGGGGTGAGCGTCAATTACCCGTAGCTTATCAAATACATGGTATCGGGGTAGTTGGATATCTCGATGTTATCCAGCTGATGGCCGGAGATGAAGTTGTATTACCTCCCCCCTGATGGCAGCCTTGGAGGGCTGGAGGTATAAATCCAGCGACATTCTTCATGAGCCTCGATCAATCGTCCGGCATAAGGCAAATCATTCCGCAACTTTTCACGGCTAAGGAGTCGTCGATTGGATCTCATATTCTCCTCTATAGACTCAAATTCGATTAGCATCGACATGCTATGTCATCTCTCCACCCTTGTGGCGTTGTGGCTATTGCAGCTTACTGCTGCAGCTGTCAATAATCCGCTCGTCGACCTGATACCGTTACCACGAGAAATCTGGGATGCCGAACATGCTCTCGCCAAACGGGCCGAAGACTACGATTCGTCTCTACGCTTGCAGACTAAAGAGCAGCTCATGTGGACGTCTTCCGATAGTAAACTTGCACTTTATTCCAATTGCTAGATCTTTGACTAATGTGCAGTTAAGAACCAACCCAAAAGCAAACTGTCGTCAGCGTTGTCGTCACTTCTAAACAAGATGAAACCATTATTGACATGGACAAATTTGCTTTCACTCTCGATTCAGTTACCTGCTCTGAGAAGATAGTAGTGAAATTCCGCTTTCCACTTGCCTACCTTGCTGCGAAGATATCCTGGAATTGGGTAAACTTCAATAACCTCCGATCCTTCGTTCTCATCAGTAGCTGGGAAGGCTGTGGTGACAAGCGGAACCGGGATCCTTGGGTTGTCAGCAACGCTGTTTTTGATGACAAGAAACAGACTATCACTTTGAACGCTCTCAAAAGTACCTGGCAGAAGGTGTCGAATACGATGATCCTAGATTTTGGAGACTTCATTCCTGGTCAAATCGGCGCTCGCGACGAAATCAGCGATATCGACAAGCGTTTGTTTGATATCAGTTTGAACAAGGCCTTCACGCTTGACCTCACCACTACCTTCCCCGAGAAGATAGCCCATTGGAACTTCTCTAAGCCTAACGTGAAGGCAAACCTCGGCATCAATTGTGTCCAATGCGGAACGAGCGGCACGCTTGTCTTTGCTGGCCATATCGAGGCTGGTCTTGGAGGTCTGGAGAAATTCGAAATCTCAGCCAAGCCTTCCGGTGTGCGGGCAGATCTGAATCTCGAGGTTGCGTTTGAGGGTCACCTCGATTTTGTGAAGAACCCCTATAAGCAGGAATTTACTCTGTTGACGCTACCGTTGCCCTCAGGATGGAGAGTGCCTGGGGTACTGACTTTTGGACCGAACATCCAAATAAACGCTGGTTTCCAAGTCGATTATATTGGAGGTACTGCTTCGTTGACTACGGGCATCTCGGCTGTTATCCCTGATTCGAGTATCGCAAAGGCATATAAGCTCTTACACCTATTACCTGTACGTTGCTGACCACAGCACATTTAGGTTGATCTTACAGCCGAAAAAGCGCTTGAGATTTCCGGCTGGCTTCCAGATATCGAAACCCAACCCCTTGAAATTCAAGCAATGATTGATGCTGAGGTTCATGTTTACACGGAAATTGCGGTCGCCGTGACCCTTGAAGTTTTCGGTATGGAAATTAGCCGCCTTTCGACATAATGCTTACCATACTTCATAGAGGAGAATGGCGTTAATGTCGACATTGGCCTCCGAGTCCCTGATATTACCATCGAGGCCTCAGCTGGGTACAGTAAGTCTACATCTTTATCGAAGATGCTTAGAAAGTTTGTGACTGATCGCTCCAAGGCAACGTCGACGGTGTCGGATTCTGTCCGAATAACCAGAATCCTTGGGGTATAAAAATTGATGCTAGTCTCGGGGCGAGCTTGTACCTGGAAGGTTACACGGAGGTCGGTGGTGATAAAAAAGTGTTCCTCAACGTTCCACTTTTCGAGTCACCCGTTCTTTATGAGTTCCCACAACTTTGCCTTTCCTTCGGGGAGAGATCCCAGGGCTCCTGTGTTGAGGAACCGGACCCAGAGGATTCCGAATACCAGGACCCAAATCTACCACCACAAGACCAAAAGAAGAAAAGAACTGATCTAGTGCCGAGACAGCCATACAGTGTCAACAGAAGAAGCGGCTTGGTACCCTCCAGTTTGTCCAAGAGGAAACCGAGTAGCAGTAGACAGCCGTATTGGATTGCTTGCAACAACAAGAAGGGAGAAGAGCCATATAGAACGCAGAAGATCAGGGTTCAGCATTACCCACCTCCGGTTGAGATCTGTAGTGCAGCAAATACTGTCGCAACCATGATACCCCTCATGAAATGCGATGACAAAGCCTGCCCCGTTGACACATGGAAAATAAAAAAGGGTGACGGGGAAGACGAAGGAGTCGTGGAACGTGACAGCTGGGCGAGTAAGTATCCTCACTTCTTCAAAAGCAAATTTATTTTGCCGCTAGCTAACCTAACATACAGCTGAACACGTTTATGAGGGTAACTGGGTTGTCAAATATCTTAATAGGATCCAGGAGAATTACTTCAAAAGCGATTGTTCTGGCGCTCTCAGCTTTTTTGGAAACCCGATAACTCCGCAAATCGACACACCACACCCTGATATCTCTGATGATGGCGCTACCCACGAAAAGGCTACCAACTGGACTGAGGCGGTACGAAACTCCCCATTCCAATTTTAAGCACTAAGCGTCGTCATTTTTCGCGTCCAACAAAGTTGTTAAACGCACAGAGCCACTTTTCTTATCGATTCTTTACTAACTTGAAGAAACCATAGATGATGCAGAACATTGGGACCGAGTACACGAGAAACAAGGTCATGGCACTTCTCCCTAATAAGCAAAATAGCTGGAAAAATCTGGCTAGTAACCTCTCCACAATCAAGAGTAATAGTCTGCTAATTCTGGCCGCTAATCAGATGTTCGATGAAAAAGAAATCGACGGTCAATTCAAAAAGATTGGTAAAAGAACAAATGGTGACGTGAATACCGCAGAATACCTGGCCTGCCAACTAGGCCGCATCGTCACTGTTTGCGAATACATGAGCCACGCCGACATCCAAGACAGGCTGAAGAAGACAATCAAAGCCATCGAATCCGTCCTGTAACAGTGACCTTGCCTAACTCCTGAAGCCTTACTTACGAATTGCAGTATTGAAATGGACACACGAATCAAGGTGAAGCCTGAAGGACTTGCCTCATTCAGAGCTGAGCATGAGGCGTGGTTCAAGGATTTCTATGAGAAGGGGTTTGCAAACGCTAGAAAGCGGCTGCAGATTTATGCTGAGTTTCTCAGCACTGATGAACGGCATCGCGATCAATATGAAGACTTGGCCAAAACGCAAAAGGACGCGATTGAGGATATGGCTAACAGCAGGGGGGACTGGTGCAAGAGTAACTTCGCGTATCCGACGACTTAGAGCAAGTTGCTTATATCTCGGGAAAGCAATGTTTGAGAGATGCCATTATTGTATAGGGCTATTTTCACTTTCTAGTTGCGGTCTTCTAAGTGGCGAGTCGGAGACTAGCCTTCCTTTGAAATGAATTCTTTTATCGTTCACAGTCGCTTTAGCATTGGTGTTAATATGAATTCATGAGCGGTACCCTTAGCCAGTATGGAAACGGCCAATCTGCCGTACCTAGTATTACGACTCTCGCAGCTCAAGACGGGAAGGGAGGGATGAGTGGCTCGCTTGTTCTCAGAAGTGCGGACTCAAGGGTCATGAACGGCCAGGACCTCCACCTGTCAGCCGGGCACTGCTGGTCGCAAGGCGCGTAATATGGAGCACAAAGCAAATTCGCTATTATAGGTAGATATAAATAACAAGGCACGATTGGTAACACCAGGACATCGGCTACGCCAGCTCGGGACTTGAGGTGCCGGTAGTGCTAGATGGGTCGGCCTTCCACGATCTTGTACTTCTCACGGTTCCTTGCATCACGAGGCTTGCCATCAATTTCGGAAATCAGCTTTGAGGTCAGAATTGAGCCTACCAGATCTTTCGGAAGTACAAAATAGCTATCCATTCTGTCACATTTAAATCCAATTTCTACACTCAACGTCTTGAATCATCTGCACCATCCAGCTATAAAATTTCATGACGCATTTCTCATCCCACCTGATCGTCTCTTTCCTTGTCGGATACCCTACAGCTACTAGTAGCACTGGTGGCTGATCCCGCTGATCCTCTCCTAAAATCCTGGCAAACTTGTAAGTTCGTTCACTATTTTCCATCATTTTCTTGATATAATTGTTCCCAGCTGCTATGAACCCAGCTGCCAGGGCTACGCCAGATACGCCGAGGGGAGTAGCGGTTAGATGGCTCTTATAGGTGGGGGGCTGGTTCTAAATCCGTCATGTACATTCACGCTCCTGCGTGTTATAAGTCTACTATTACGTTTTACCTGCCCGCCCTTGGCTCCATTGTTGATATAGACATAGCATGTCCGTAATTCTATCTTTATGCAAGTTGCGCGACTAAAGAGGTGGAAAGAACACTGCTACTTTTCGATGCTAGAGCTATGATCCGGAGGTTTGAGTTACGGCAGGTTGTAACCATAAGGAGTGCTAAGAGAGCAGTTGAGGTTTAGGATGGAGTGGAAAGGCTTCGAGGAACGACTTTGGTGGGAATAAGGAAAAGGGACTGAAACAGCAGTAAAATGCTGGATGGTGATGAAACGTGGGTTAAAAACTGATATAGCAACAAAAACCTGCTAGAAGGTGGCGATGGAGAAACAGGGAGCAAATAGTACGACGCATGCTTGAATCAATATCGCCCATTCTGTCTTCGGCCATGCCTTATCACCATTATACTTGCAAGTGAACCTGGCTAAGCGTATGCGGCAAGCTGTGATTCAAGGGTATATTTTAGCGAGCTTACCCCTGCTCTGTGGTGCATCCATATCGGTGCCCGACTTGTTCAGGTCCTACCAGACAGAAATTAATACCTCAATATTCACACCTCCAACGTCCAACATTTCACCTACGTCATGTCTGTTCGCAGACGACACTTCCTAAAGCTACCTCTTTACAGAACAAGACCACCAACCATTCAATTCTTCAAAATGGCATCAACCCAAGCGGCAAAAGGCCGGAAGAACTCCAAGGACGTGCCTTACGAACTCCACAACTAGCTGGGCGACTGGCAAGTAATTGTGTCATTTGAAAGCCCTACGAGGCGGTAGCGCAGCGACACTGGTACCTTATGTGTACCCAATTTTAAGTGATGACAACATGAGTCCTCACAACACCTTCGTCAATTTCAGGCTTAGCGAGACGATCATGTGATTGGCATCAGAAGAACATGGAGGTGAGCTAAAGCTTTACACAATATAAATGGCCATAAACGGATTCAGTGAGGCGGTGATTGGGATGCCATTATAGGGGCTTGGAGAGAGTGGACAGCAGCTTGTTATTAATCCTAACCCTTCAATTGTGAACCTAAGCAACTCCAGCAGAAACCTCCATAAAAAGCCTCTCCCTCTGCAAGAACATCGATGACACAAGGCATAGCGCACCAGCCGCAATTACTAGAACATACGTTTTACCAATAGTCTGGACGATTATCTCTACTGTATTTTCTCTAACATTGCTTGCCAAATGGCTAAACAGATCACTCTGAGAACCTGCGATAGCGCCACGAACTTCAGAGGAGGGGAATCCTAGAGGATAGAGAACCTTGCTGAGGTCACGGAAAGCGATATTCTGGAACACCGTGCCAGAGACAGCGAGGGCAACAACTAAACCTCCGATCTGAGCTACGTTGATGTATGCGATTGTCGCCGATACTCTGTCTGGCTGAACCTTGGCAGAGGCCACGCTATAGCCTGATTGTGTGGTGAGACCAGCACCAATTGCTATCAGAACTGTGAAACCGTAGATAGCTGATATCGAAGTTGTAGCCTTGACAGTGAACATAAGAGCGCCGCCAATGAGAATGAAGACGCCACCAATGGTGAAAATTAGAAGTAGTGTCCTACAAGCGGCAAGACGGAGCCCGAGCCCAATATAAAAAAGCTGAGAATACAAATGAATGGCAAGAGTCGTACGGCAGCTTCAAGTCCAGAGTCACCACGTGAGAACTGGAACATGACAGGAACGTAATACATAGTAACAAACATCGAAGTTGACGCACATGCCGTGGTAACGTGTAAGACAACCAAGGTTCTAGATGCAATGAAGTCAACTGGGAACAACCGATGCTCGGGAGTGGTGAAGATAGCGAAATATTGTTGGACTATAAAGATGATTAGGATCACCACACAAGTGACCAGGGTCCCGATCGTTCGGCCAGAATTCCAAGCCCATGATACACCGCCAAATGTAAGACCAAGAACAAATGATGTGTAAAAGCCAGCAACCAAGACCGCTCCAACCCAATCGAGTTGTGTCAGCTTTTTGAGAGTTGGGATTCCAGATTGCGGTGGAAAGGTTGGTATAGCCAGGAATGCGGGTGACAAGACTCCAAAAAGAACGAGGTTTATGTAAAAAGCCTAGGAACGATTATTAGCATTGGAAATGAGGACGTAGTAACTGGAAACACCCACCCATCTCCATGTAGCACTCGAATCGGCAAATGCACCACCAACGATAGGACCCAAAATCGTTCCTGTTCCCCAAACTACCCCAGTGCCACCCATATACACTGGTCGCTCTCGGGCTGTGGTATTGATCGCAATCAGGTTCAACATGCCAAGGTACATTTCTGCTCCACCAGCACCAGCAATTACTCGTCCTATAAGGAGAGCGTCCATGTTAGGGGCCGCACCGCAGACGGCACTTCCAGTGGCGAAGACTGTGACACTTCCGATATGGAGCCATTTCACGTTGAACATTCCGTATCCTCTTCCTCTGAAGGGAACTGTTAGCTTCCCCCTCCTTCCTGGCGATGTTTGAACGACTTACAAAGTCAAGATCACAGCAACCGATCCCAAGGGGAATCCAGTACCCACCCAAGCCAACTGCGAGACGTCTCCATAAGTTTCCACGATCGCACCTTGAATATCCGCCGCGATGGTATTATCCAAACCGTACAAAAGAATTGCCAAGTAGAGGCCGACACAGACGAAGATCCATTTCCATCCTTGCACTGCCCTCGTCTCTGGTTCGGTGCTTGCGGACTCCAATATGATTTGACCTCTCTCCAGCTCCTTTTCGAATCTATCATCGGTTAACCCGGCCGGTGTTGAATTCCCAGCCGTGTCGTCAACAACGGTCGGATTTTCTGACGGGAGACTTGATGCAGCTGACATTATATTCTATTTGGCAGATGTGGCGACGGGAACTGAGGGTAAGTGACAAGGAACGCGTGTGAGAGTTTGACTCTCGCGAATATGGTTGTTGGCTCCCGCCAGCCTTATATCATCAGAGATATCCTGGGAAGGCGGAGAGGCGCATCGGTCGTAAGAGTTATAGGAATTTAGAGTACGGTATTACTAAAGAGTCATGGATAGTAAATTATTATCTGGTACGCCTGGGAGCGCACTAGAACATATCTCATCTCCGCGTTATCGGGTTTAATATAGCTTAGTGAGGCGCACATCGGGCGTAAGAATTCTGAGAAGTTTGCAATGTGACTAATAAGTGTCAAGGATAATGCATTACAAGATACAAAGCTGAGATATGCGCCGCAGTGCGCGCACAGAACACATATCAACGGCACGTGATCGGGTTTATATTCGGCTAGGTGGAGACTTGTATCGGGCGTAAGAGCTATAGGGGTTGATCGTGTAGTCCGCAATAGGAATGGTGCAACATGAATGACAAATTCAGGGGTGCGGCTAAAGCTACGCCATTGTTGACTAAATCGACTAAATTGACACTCCAAACCCTTCCCCTTTCTGGCGAGCCGAAGAGGTACATCGCCTGAGCGAATAATTTCATAGTCCTCCCGGCTAGCAGAGTCAAGCACCTTCGGCACTCATATCTATATGAACCCCTGTCGCGTGGGAGCAAGATTTTTTCTGCTGGAGATATTTTTGTCAAGTAATGGGTAATTCGTGAAAGCGATTCTCGAGGGGCCACAGCAGGCACTTGGGAGATATACCGCCGTAGCGTTGGATTACTGGATATCGGTCACAGGAAAGAGGACTGCGTTCTTGCAAGTTAATGGTGATGAATGCTGCAAGACCTTTACAAATGGTGTTGAGGAGATCTATTGAACCCGAAGAGGTTAAGGTACGGGCGAAAGCAGCGTTAAAGAAGGCTGGCCTTAGGGAACGATTAATGGTTGATTGCAATCACGGAAATTCACTAAAGAACTACAAGAACCAATCAAGATTTCGATTGTTTTGGCTGAATAAATTTCGAAGGGAGATGGCCCTATTATGGGTGTTATGACTGAGAGCAATATTAGCGAAGGGCTTGTTGAATTGCCCAGCATACGGCAATGTTACCAAACCTTTGCAGGGAACTAGGGAGTACCAAAGAAGGGCAAGTCAGGTCTAAAATACAGTGTCAGTATCACTAATGCATGCATCGGTTGGGAAGATGCTGAATCGGTTCTCGAGATGCTCGTAACAGCTGTCGCCCAATGCCGTGAGACCTTAAATCGCCCAGATGGAAATCAGCTGCACCTCTAGGTTGTTGTAGGGCGTTAGGCGCGTCGAGTGAGGCTGATTGTAAACCTACCTGCTAAGTCTTCACTCACACTTTAGAGTATAATTAAAGTCATTCCGCTCTCTTCAGATAAACCTAATCGAGCAATGTATCTCTTATTAGTCTGCATATTCTTTGTAAACTGATCACCAATGTTAGGCACCCAGTTATTCTCGACACAGAACACGTCGATTAGTTGAACGGCTACGCTTGACATCAAATCCAACCCCTGCTAGAATCATACAGGCATGTTTGTAAAGAGCAAGATTGTTATAGCGCTCACTATGTGTAATTGCTACATTTGCGGTCGATCTCCAATGAAAATAACGGTAAAAAAGTGCGCGGTTCGTTTATTCTATTTGTCCACTTGTTCACGAAAAGTACCAATATTGCCAGTATGTCCTATTTGGGTCGCGTTACATTCTAGATTGGAGAGTAATTCCTAGTTCAGAGTAGGCATTCCCTGGGCTAGAGGCTATACCACAGCGCTGATTAGTTGAGTTCGGATGAATGATACACCAGGTTGCATTGGTGCTTGACATCGCGGTAAGACCTGGTCGGTAATTTAGCCGGCCTGACTTGGCTCTGCCGCCTAACCTAGTGCACGAGCGGAGCGGGCCGCCCCCTGAAATGGCGTAACGGGCAGCCTGCGGAAGCAGGGACCCAAGTCAGCGATTTAGCTCTGCCACCAGAGCCACGGCCCCTACGGCATTAGCCGAGCATAGCGTGCCCACTCTCCTCTACCCAAAGGAGATAATCTAGTTGCTGATATATACGAATTTACTCACCTCATTAATATCGAGAAGTGGACTTTTGTCGCAAACACAATGGTGGGGACTTCCAAGGCCCTTGACCACTCTAATTCGTTTCTTGTATTTTTCATAGAGAGAACTTCGAAGGTATATAAATAGTATGAGAAATCTTCACCTCCCAAAACTACTACACATGCACGATATATCCTAGCTATTATCAATCAAGGTGATTATCCACTCTTGACATAATCAAGCCTATCTAGCTATCCAGTAGCCAAGCAACTTCTCCAGAGGGAGCTGCAGCACAATGGTCGGTGCACCTACTCTCGTCAACATGGGCACCCACTCTCTCCGCCTCTACTCGACTGATCTTGATCCCACCCATATCCTCAAAAACCAGCCGTGCTCCTCATCTCAGGCCCTCGCTAGCAGTGGTCCTAGTTGGGCTGCAGTGATCCGCCTTCTACCTCCCTTCGCCCACATCTACTCCTATGACAGGCCAGTGTACCGTGCGCCTGAGGCGCCTCATCTCCCACCTGCTGCTGAGAACATCGCCAAAAAACTAGATCTCTTGATTATCAAACAGCCATTGATACTAGTTGCACATCCCATGTGGCGGTAGTCTTGCGCCGGAATACATCGTACAAACAGGCAATAGCTCACATTAGCTGGCCGGGTGCTCGTGGACACGGATGAGGAGCGCAACAGATCAATGAGTGGAGAAATCCACACCTGGAAGCGATCTCCCAGGGTTTGGAAGTATATGGCATTGTGGGGATAGGGAAGGAGCATACATTGACGGCAAAGGAATAAGCAGCGCTAATAGATGAATTGGCCACCCCGAAGCATATCTTGGCGTCAGATAAAGAGAGGGCTGAGTACAGGCCAAGTTTTTCGACCATTGCTAAGAAAATTAGGAAGTCGAACCCAGCATTACCTGGGGATAAATCGGTCTGCGTGTTTATTGAGAAATCAGGCTGGGACTATAAGGGGTTGTATGACACTAGTGTTGAGAGGGGAAGTGGGACGGAAGAGGAGAGGAGAGCTGCTAGAGATCTGGTGAGGACGTGGGACAAGAATGGGGAGGCTCTGCAAAAAGAAATATTTATTTATTCAACACATTCAGAGGTTGTGATTGCGGCAGAGAGTGGGCATAGGATTGAGCTCACCCAGCCAGAAGTCAGTGCGGATGCGGCAGATTGGGCGGCGGAAGCAAATATACGTTCTGGGCAGACATAAATAGCTAGGTAAGATATACAGACGTAGTCGCAGTCCAGTTATTTGACTGTACATGGCCTTTTGTTATCTATTTCAAACACGTGGTTTTGTTTTATATGTGAAATAAAGTCTTCTCCTATATGTCGGGGAAAAGATACAGAATTCAAATTTTGACAACTTTGAACTTGGATCAAGAATTATAATCATTCATATATCCTCGAAACCTATCATTGCAAAAACCGCTATTAAACTGCCACATCTCTGTTTCATATGCTGCATCGGGATTGTAAAGTCCGTCTCTCACTATATTCGCCAATTGCGGTTCCACAAAATTTTCTTCGCTTATTGTAGACAGATCATTGTTAAGTAAGTCCTTTATCGGTTGTGGCGGAGCTATGGCCGAGAAGCCAAAATTTGGAGTCATGCTTACACTGCTCGAGGACGACTCGCTAGCAGATGCTGATCCAGGTGTTGGCAGGAGAGCTTTCTTTAACCGGACATGAACTGCTTTCAAGACGCCAAGGGCGGCTTTAGCCATAGCGTGCCGATCTCCCATCACATTGAAACGCTCCATTGCCCATTCGAAATGCTGGAGAGAATCGCCCAATTCATCTTTGTTTTCAGAGGGATACAGAATGTATATTGTAGCTATAAGAATAATAGCATCGAATGTGCGTAGCCCTAAACAGAACATCTTACAACGCGTCGAGGCAAGGAGATTGAACAAGGTTTGTTGGGCATCTAGAACTTCGAGGCCAGCTTTCAATGCTAGATTTCTGCTAGAAGAGTTTGTGAATATATATGGGCGGTGGAGAGCCATTAACGTGAATGCGGCGTTGCCCTGGAGGTTGGAACGAGCGTGCGGTAACCAGTGGCAGTCGGGGTGATCATCGAATGTTGTATCTAGATTGTGTGTTCGGAAGTACGGGGGGCAGTATAGTGAGATTTGGTTGATTTGCCTATGCATTTTCTCAACTTTTGCAAAATCGACTCGGTGGGGGTCCTCTTTCTCTAGGATGGAGATATCCCACAGAGGAGCAGATAGCTCGGATGTCCAGAGAAGAGTAGATAGAGGCGTTGGCGGATCTGACACAGTGCGTGGAACAGGAGCTACTTCTCGGCGATTTTTGGGAATAGGGGAATCAATAGGGAAGGGAGTTTTTCCATCTCGACGATCCATTATGGTTGGACGTCCAAGGAGCATAGCCATATCAATATCCCACCACGAGAGTATCAGCCAGACCCTCCTCCTCAGCTGCTCAAGCCACCGGTTCTCCAAGATGTCCTCTGATTTCTCGCTGGGCTGCTCGCATTCGGTCATACTCCCTTGTAGACCTATCTCCTGAGCGTCCCGGATTGTTTGCGACAGAGAATGCCAACTCTCAGGTACCATCCCGTAATTTTTGAGGAAAGCTGTGCGCAGAAAGCCTGCCTGAACTGTAATCAACGTGGCATGGCGCTTTCCTAGCAAGGCCATAACTGAAACACCAGACTGACTATATTCACTTGCTACATCATCAAATGACATACCAACAGCATATTTCAAAGACTCCAGGCCGGGTTCATATTCTAGTGGTTGGAACTGCAGTGCAAGAGCTAGGCATTGAAAGAGAAGTGCAGGAAAGAACTGCATATTCCCAGATAGCTCAAGTGGTGCGCTATTGAGTGTAGAAAAGGATAAATTGTTCCAGTCCTTGAGATGATCTTGGAAGATGCCTTCATCTAATGGGTAATATTGATGATTAACTTCGCAGAAGAAGGTTTTAACCAGATGTCCAACAATTAGCTTTGAAGGGAGGAGCCGAATCAAGCTCTTGTATTTCTCTCGTATCCCGCTATTATCTATTGCCGTCAACGTAAACTTTGATAGAAAGGAGCACGAATCCAGGTTGTGGCCCCAGATCTTTCTAAAGATCCCAAGCGTCGTGTTATTGCCATTGGGCTTCGCAAAGCCAAATGCGCTAACTTGAGCTATAGATTCTGGCTCGAGTCTTATGACCCCAAATGATCCTCCATCGTTGGATGATGCATTCGTGCTTTCTTCCAAAAGTTTCTGCTTTGTGGCGGATTCGTCCTCATAGTGGCATGCTGATTGCTTATTTCGAAAAATACAAGTAGAGCAAGGGAATGAGCGATCGCACTACATATAATTAGTACCGGAAGCAGCAGCGCTCCAATCCTTTCGCACCTTTTGTTTTCGCCGACTGCATTCCGTGCATGAGAATACTTTCCTATTCCTCCTGCGACGGGGCTTTAATGAACCGCAAGGTCTCGATGTCTGGTCTCTCTGAGGTGCTGTCTTATCTTCTGCCATTTTGCTCTGTGTCATGACTCCACACAGGGCGCTGTGTTGATAATGTTGAGTCAGTTTCAAATTCCATGTGAGATAATGGACTGCACTAGGGCGGTGAATACATTCGCACCAGTATCTTTTTATGGACGCTCCCTCCCTTGCCCCACTTTGGCGGGCGAGGCTTGGCAGCTAAAGATATCGGAAGTCTAGGTCAGTCATAAGTTAAGCGTCTCAACCTCAGCGCCCGCTTTTAGTGTGGTGATGAGCGGTAAGCACGCTTTCCCTCGGCCCCCTTCTTTACAATGTATACATTTCTCTTCTGTGGCTGCTTGGTTCTAGAGCGGTAAACACAAAGCCAGGAGTACTAAATAAAAGCAGCATACCCGCACTTCTCCACCACCCCTTCAGCCTCGACCTCACTCACCCCAAATATCTCGACCTGTAATCCTGAGGCACTGCATCTAGACCGGAATTCCCTTTTGCTTGTTTTGATTTTACACGAGAAACAATCATGGAATTAAAACTTTTATCTACAACACCTTTACAGCCTCCTCCCCCCAGATGCAGATAACCAGCCGTCATACTACCGCTCCGTGAGCAACGACACTTATATCGCTGTGTCACTTACTGATAGCAGTGTACATGTTCTCTCCAGTGTCACCGGTAGTGTACTTCACAAAAAACCCTTATCCCTAGGCGTGGTATTTACCGAGCTCGTCCTAGATGGCGAAAACCTCATCTTGACGTATGTCAAAAGTTACGAACTTGTCGTCTATAATATTCCTACCGAGTAAACTCCCTCCAGTTTTACACTCCGAATATTTTCCTGAATAACAAATAGGAAGGTACTCTACGTAATACCATGTCCATCCAACCTCCCTATTTTTGTCCTCGCTCCCCTCCGTCTTACCCCTACTACCTGCATTGTCGCCGCCTTCCACTTCTCTGGTACAGTAAGTATTTTCGACATCAACGCCAAAGTTTATCTTCACACCATGTCCCTCCACTTCGAAATTGCGCACTCTTGTACCGTATTCGGCTTTAAAATGGCTACCTTGTCCCCAGACGGCACGTTTGCTCTCTCTAATTGGGAAACCGGTAATTTCTTGTGGAAGAAAACTCTTGGAGATATGGGAGTTTATGAGGAAAGGAGGCTAGTAGGTGAGAATACAGTGTTTGCGCAAGTCTATTGGCAGAAGAGGGTGCTAGCGTCAACAAAGGATGGGAGGCTATGGGTGTTTGAATAGGAGTCTGGGTGCGTTTTCTTTTTCTTGTACTCGTGTTACGAGCTAATGTGTTATGGAATTGTAGTGAGCAGCTCGCAGAATGGCAAGCATCAAAAGGCATGACTCGGCGATTAGTCCTTCAAGGGGAACACTTTTTTTGCAGATGTCGTGGGGTAAGCTAAAGATCTGGCCTAAGACTTATGAGTTACCAAATACCGTACGGATTTTCGATCGTGTTGCAACGGGGACTGAGTTGGCAGATGGAGTTTTGGTGTTCTGTGGTCGAGATGCGGTAAATAAGAGTGACGCCTGTGGACTTGAGCTAGGACTGAATGGTTGGAAGGTTGTCTGGGAAAAGAAAGCCGACTATCGAAATTCATCGGACAAGCCGGAGAAGGGTGACAGACTACCAAAATCAAATACTGAGGTCTTTCCAATTGGACCCCCTATTAGATCAACCGCGGACTTGGAAGTCTTAAGGGATAGTAGACCGGGTGTATGTGTTCTCAAAGGGATAACATGGTCTATCTAGGTATGGCAGATTTGAAGCATAATGTATTCCGATCTGGAAAGCTGGAGGCCGAGCAGCCTAGTCAGTGTTTTGTGTCAGAATTCGTAGGACATAACAGAAATTAGAGAGAATTATTTTATCGTGGGATTAAGATAATAACTGTACTATATCTGTAGTGTATAGTCTGGACTACAAGAACTATCAAGGACTTATTATTGTCAATATATCTTAAAAGGTTTCTCGGTCTCACCAGATCTGACACATCTTAGCAAACCACGAAAGAAACAAGTTAACACTTTATATCGGCGAGTTGAAGAGGAGGGGAATTGTTCCTAAATGATACCGTTTCTATTTTCCTTAAGTACATAACTGATGCTCAAAACACAGAGATTCTAAACGCCAGCCAATAGCCCTCTTTTATAACAAACCCAAACACAAACGCAAAAAAAATCTAAAACGCCTTTCTAAACGTTATTCTTGATCACTAGCTCCTTAAATATGCGCTATACCTTCTGCCAAGTCTACTAAGACGCTATTTGCGGTAAGAGCCATAAGAGCTCCCAGGTCTATCCTCCTGACATTTGCCATTGTCGCCACAGCCAGCACATTCCACTGACTTCATCGAGTACCCGCTGTTGTATAAGCAGTTTTGCAGTATGGTACGACGATCGACGTGAGGCATATCATTGGGTATAAGTAAAGGTACCAAATAGAGTAGAACTTTAGAGAGTAGTATGTCGTTTATATGCGGTTGTTGTAGGCTGTAAAAATCAATCTATTAACTTATTGATATATTAATTTATTGTGTATCACTTGCCGATTTTATCACTCTACCGGTGTAACCCTTATACGCAATATCAAATTCAGTTATTAAATTTGTGACAAACTTAGTAAACAGCCCTTGGCTTTAAGGAAATAGCTTAAATCCACCTGGGACACCCTTTTGGAACAAGCCATCTGGATCATATTTCTTGCTTGCCTTCTGTAACTTTTTCTTGTTCTCCGCGCCATATGAACTAATAGGATCTTGAAAGTCCCAGGCATAATTCATGAACTTAAACTCATTCAATGTCTTTCTCGAAGCAGCATTTCCTTCAATTTTCTCGATCGCACCTCTCATCACGCCGAGGATTTTCTCATCATCGCTCTTGTTCTTCCAATAGGTCAAAAGAAGCACAGAGACCAAAGGGCCTTCCGTAGGATCGAGCCCCAAAACGTTTCCACCGTTCGATGCCTGTTTCTTGAGCAGAGAAACTGGATATGGTTGTAGAGTTAAAGAGCAGATGAGACCTTCGAGCGGCTTTATAGGGTCGAGGGCGGCGACATATATGTTAGCTGCAGCCTGAAGTGTTGCAATATCAGCCTTAACCATTGTGTTGATATAAGCGGTCCTATGTATCAGTTAGTTCTCGATAAGGTCAATGAATTTCCAATCACGAGTCATTCACGTACCTCTGCTGATCCTTGGCGTCTGAGGCTTGCTCTGAAGCGGCATCCTTTAGAGTCAACATCCGCATAGAGTTCAGAGCATCAATCTGCGGATAAATGGCCGTAAACGGCTCAAGCACAGGTGGATTCTCAACCTCCTGCGTGTAGTATAATTGATTCTGACAAACAACCTGCCCGAACTGGGCAGTATAGCCAATGCTAATCATAAGCTGTGTCTCAGGGGTTGCGTCCTTTTTCTTAATCTCTGTGACTAGCGCCTCTATCTGGCCTGGGAAGCTATCTGCGAAATAGTAGACACTACCGCCCCAGAATGGACTTTGTTTGAAAGTCTCAAAGTCGTAGCGAGTGACTACACCGAAGTTATTGGAGCCGCCCCGTAATGCAATCCAGAGGTCAGAATGCTCCTTGGCATTGGCATTCACAATGGCACCAGAGGCCAAAACGACTTCGTAATTGACAACGTTATCGCTCACAAAACCCTCCCGAGATGAGAAGAAAGAGAGACCACCTATTGTGATGTTCAGTTAGCGCGAGTGTGTTTCAAGTAATGATTTTACAAACCTTCCAATGCTAGACCTCCAATTCCTCCTCTTCCTGATCGGCTTCCAGTTACGCCAAGTCCCGTACCATCTAGCTTAGCATAGACGTTGCTCCAGCGTTCACCAGCAGCAATTGAGATAATTCCATCTTTCTTCAGCTCGATTCCTGTTAGATTACTCAAGTCCAGAGTGATGCCATCTTGGATATTGGCACAGCCTGGAAGAGGTTGCTGTCCTGCCCCGCGAATGGCAAATCCAATATTTCCGGCAGTTGCAAATGGTTTTACCAGGCTCACAAAGGCTGAAATCTCTTCTTTGGAGGTAGGCAAGAAAATACACGCAGGACTAATCTCACTCTCTAAGGCAGAGAGGTACGACTCATTCCGTTCATCATAGGCTGTTGTGTTTCGGAAGGCTAATTTGGTGCTTGAAAGGCCCTTCCTAAAGTGTTCAATGACTTGAGACATGGTCGGCAGGGATGGATTGCGGACGGACAAGAAAGAGCCAGGAGGAAACGTCCAGTAAGTTGCTTTACAACAATACGGCAAGACAACTATGGCCACAAAAAGGTGCCTTAAGAGAAGCATAGATGTTCGATCTGAGCTTGCCTTCTACTGGAACTCTGAGAAACGTACTTGTTGGAGTTTCAAGTGAATAGGTCCGGCGCGTAGAGAGGGTCGGGAGAATAATGCTACGCGAGGCTGAGCGGATAATCTGCTAACACATGCTGACTTGACGCTTTAGCGATGTGACTACTGGATGTCACGTCAAGCATAGATGATGTAGCGGGGTGTGAGGTTGTATTTTCCAAATGTGGGTACACCGTTGTTGTAGATACATAGTGCCAAGATACTTTCATGTACTAAAAAGCTACAACATGGCATGGTCGCTTGTGTGGTACGCTGCAAGGGAAGCATACAAACTTTCTGTGCCACCAACATTCGGAGATTGAAAAACCACAACACCTACCACATCGAAAACCGAGTGTTCTGGCCTTGTACCCAGTGTAAATATCTAGCGCATGATATTAAAATGGATGAGAGTGGGACGATTTAGTGGGGCACCTATTGTTGGTTATCTGTTGCCACAGCCGGTGTGACATCGATTGCTGCCGGGCCGTTGTGGCTATCATGTAGCATGAAATACGGTCAAATACCTCTGAGGTATATATTTGCCGCACAGTTGGAAAAACTCTACTAGATGAGACCACTTATAATGACACCTTTCATTAAATCACTGTACTAAAAATTGTAAACTGCAACAGATAGTTCGATATCGGAACCTCAACATGAGCACTGTCTATTTCCGCCTTTGGACCTGAGCCATTGCTGCTATAGCTCGGGCTGTTGGTGAGCCAAGGAGGTGAGCTCACGGTGAACAGGGGCGACCCGTTTGGGCTCCTCGGCTACGACCGCTGTTGGCTAAAATTGGAAAGGTAAGGCAAGGGTACTCTCGGGGCTGATTCTGGATCCTTGTTTGCAAGAGCCGTATCCAACGACTAACCGAGCCTCGTAAAATTCAACTTTAACATATATAAGCATATATTGATCTGATAAACACTTATTCAACTGTTGTCTGCTATAAGGCGTTATACTTAAATATATATAATACTTGTCTAGCCACACTTATTTCTTTGCAATGAGGTGCTGGTCCAAGTTTCGTACTAATACTTTTCGCACCATCACATTTCGTACCAACACTTTTCGCCCTAGCACCTTTGGTACCGACAGATGGAAGCCAGCTATGGTTAGTTTCGCATGATATCTCCACTTGCAATATTGGAGGTAAACCAGCTTCAGTTACTTTGACTACATAACTAGTCGCCTCACACAATCCATACTTCATGACACCTTCCTGCGTCCCACTCCCTACCTTCCATATGACCATGAACATAACATTCTCCTACTAGAAGATATTGCGATTCCTTCTCCGATTTGCGAAGGACAAATGGGGTATCAAACCCTAGAAGCAAAAATATTCTGTCACCAGGTTCCGCTTCCCGTGGCACTAGACCGATAAACCCCCTGGCAGTGCTCGCAATCCTCCTACCATAGCATCTTGTTAGCTCGTCTTGCTCTGGAAACATCCTTCTTCCGAGAAGAATCCAGGAGTTCAGCGGGATTCCGAGGACGGAGAACAGATATATTGCAAAAGCTTGACATGGAATCCAGCTATATGGGAGGGGTAGAAAGGTCGCTGCTTTCATTATACGCAATATTGGCTTCAGCAGCTCAAATTGATGTCGCTGATGTTCATAAGAGTTGTACAGGCTCTCCCCCATGATCGTTTGCCAAAATGCGTCAATACGTGGCTCTCCAGTGGTGTCGTAGACTTCTTCTGAAAGCCCATCACACAACCTAGATCCATGGGCGCATGCTAGTATCAAACGTTCCATATCAAACTTGTAAGACGCACTGAGATCCTCAAGAGCAGGGCCGGAAATTCCTGTAGCAACGATAATATCAAGCTCGAAACCCATCAATCTCAGCTTGCTTCCATCGAATTCGAGTTCATACTCCGAACCCATCGTTGCATTTGAGCTGAGAGAGCTGCTTAGAGTCATGGCAACTGAGGAAGAATCATAACGCTTCATTGTCCAGGAGGGTATCGAAGGATCCACACCGGGGGTAACTCCTGCGACCGTAAGTAATTTTGTCAATTGGGGCTGAATTAGCAGGGCCTGGCGCGTCGACTCTTCATATAATTTCTCGAGAGATTTGGAATAGTCGACCAGGATCATGTCTCCACCTATGGCCAGACTCAAAAGAGCATACACGCGATCCTTTGGTTCTGAAACTTGTCCCTTAGCAGTAAGTATCTTTAGCGAGATCAAGTTCGAGGGACCCTGGAAAAGCTCGGCTTTACAGTACGCCAACGACCGGGATTGAGACTTGAGGAAGCTATAAAATAAATGAGAGTCATCCATTCCAATTTGGCTCGCGAACTCGTGTGCCGCCTCGAGTGATTCCCAGGGTAGTGCCCAGTCTCCGCAACAGAAAACTGCTTCCCTGGCAAGCAGAAATTCTTGAATTATCCAGATACGCTCCCACCAATCTCGTCGATAGATGCAAGACAGGGCTCTGGCTCCGTCCGTAAAAGGATCGAAGCTGGCAGTTTTGATCATGCCGAAATTTGTCAGATCCTCTCTAGAGAGCTTCTTTAAATCCGATTTATTTTCGAACCCCGTTGCAGAAGCGAGTTCTTTAACCTTCAGAAGCTGAGGAACGAGGTGTTCGAGGGTCTCACTGTTGTCTGCAGCTCTTCCCAGCCACACTAGAACCCGCTCAGCACTCCGGTAGACACTGGCCATCTGCTGGACCTGGAAGCTCTTTTCGGACAAATTTCCCTGATCGATACAAATCGCGTCGGCCCAAAGCATGCGAGGCTTGTCCTCCAGCCTCATTACCTTGAGCGCATCGTGCAGATTTTGAGTAACCCAGAGGACTGAGGAGCCGTCGCAGAGAACAGGATGCAGGCTTTGCTGTCTCCCCAGCAGTAGGATATTGCCTCGTAAGCCAGGTGAGATGAAGATCCGAGCATCGTACGACGGAATCTGATACGAGGTATCGATCCAAGCTCACCCTTGTTCTTCACTGGGAGAAGCTCTATTAGACGAATCGGTTTATCTCCAGAGTTGACCATCTCATCATAAACATATGGTGAATATAAACTTTTGATCTGCCGATGTAGTCGAAACAATTGATATCTCTCTAGGTAGTAGGAGCCGTCGTCGTGAATGGCTTTGATAAACAGAACTATAATGGCCGCCACTCCACCACATTCGAAGATCTTTACCGAGACATAGGCCATCTTCTGAATAAGGTGACCTAGGTAAAGTCGGCCATGATTTCGTTTTAGCCCAGCGAGGGCAAGGTTGCAAAAGGCGGCGGCAAGTCTCATCCCGACTCCAGTGAGGATCGCGACAAACGCACCTCCCAAGGCGGGTTTATATATGCGACGCTCCCAAACCTCCATGCCGGTGCTATGTCGACTTGCATTAAGTGATAATAAATTCTCATATACACATCCCGTGAGAAAGGTTGAAAGCCTCTTTATGAAACTTGAAGGATTGGTAGGAAAGGCAAGGCTCTGCTGCTGAAAGAGCCTTGTTGTTGGCGCCTAATACACGCACGGGTTGTTAGAACACAGTGAGCTGTTTCTACCTTCTAGGTCGGCAAGGCACGTGTTGAGTCACGGACTGGATGACTCTATTGAGTAATACAGCTAATAAACTGCTTATAATCGCACAAATAAAAATTTAAATAAAATAAAAAATTGAGTTAAATACGAGCCCGTATTACGTTTTTACAGATAGTTGCGGGTTACCAGCTTATAGTCAGCTACAGGCTTGCAGCTACAGCAGCTACAGGCTTTACAGGCGGTTGCGGGGTGTTCTACGGGTGTGGTGTTTTGGTGGTGTGGGAAGCTGCTTAGTCAGAAGTCTGAGCGTACATGGGAATGTACGTGTAGTCGGACCCAAAATTATAAACCTACTATAGTGGTAAATGTATTGGGACCCTGGCGAATATTGCATATCAAAGGGCTAATAATGCGGACTCAAGGTTGATGCATCTGCATAGCTCTCTACAGCACCTCCGTAACCACCACTGTTGGTTTTCCCATGTGTTGGTGTTCTGGCTGTATTCGCGCATCGGATATGCATAACACTATACCTTGCTACCCTATGGCTCACCGCACGGTACCAGCACTATGGCATTTGGTATCTACAGCACTTTTACTCTTCCATTTGCTTCGCCATAGCTGTGCGGCGGGCAGGATTAGCCTCTGAAATTGCAAGCAGCCCAGTTTAGTCTCTCTAGTGCATGGTAGGCGCTTCAGCAGGGTAATTTGCGCTAACGCCAAGCACGGGACAACAGCAAGAGGAGCGAGCGACCAAGAGATTTGCTGGGGTCGGATATTCCGTTACTTCGCCTCAGCATTATAGAGTGATATTTATGTTTGCTATTTTTTCGAGGGTTCCTAAAACAGTTGTTTTAAAAAAGTTACTTTTCACCTGCTAACAGCCTCTAATAACCCTGAAGCTACAGGTATTGCGAGCCTAAACATGGCCTTTATTTTTCGACTGAGCATCAAAACACTAACAAAATGTGTTGATTTTAAATGAGACGTTCTGGGGACCCCTTGAAAAAATAGCAGAGAACATGAATATTACTTTACTTCCCTGCATCTTGATATAACAACACTCTAGAAGAGTTAGACAGCCGAGATATACTGCTTTTATTGTATATTTTATTTTACATTGTAAAATAAATAATGTAGTTGTTATCAAGATACCGCTGATTCTGTCAGGGAGAATACAAGCATATGCGGAGCTAATTATAGGAAGGTCAATCCTTTCACCTTTCCTCTCACGGTTCCGCTCTCCTACGAATCCGAATTCGACCGGTGTTAAAAGGCAACTTCAGTGAGATAATGTTCACACGTTTCGGTCGGACCTTCGGTGGCTCCTGTCACGGTTGTCAGGAATCGGCTTACGTAAGTAGGCCAAGGAGCTAGGGCATACCTGCCACGTATATATTTACGGCTGAGAACTGTAGATAATCATCATCTGTAACACTCCTAACAAGCCTGAATACAATCGCTGTGATACCTTCACTGATCCTCTCATCCATTCCCTGCCTAATACACCCTATTTCTGTCAACGGTACCGACCCTGGTCGGGCACGTGACCTACTGCCGAGCCACTAGGGCTCCCTCGTGTATATATAGCTTGCTCTTCTCGAGCTCCTCTTCCTTCTTCAGCTATAGATTCTCGCATGATACCACCGTTGCCCTCCGTATCTGTAGATCCACAGCGCGTGTCGTGACAGCTCCACCTCAATAATCCAACAGCATATGAGCAACAAATATCTTCGTTTCATTCAGCGCAAAGAAGCGGCCAGGGCAAGCGCGTTTGCCTGTTTAAGTAGCCTCCAACTCTACTCACTTAGTTTTTTCGTAACTGCCGCCTTACCTAACTAAACTATCTTCCGGCTCCTTTCGCCCACCTCTAAAAAATTCGCTTTGATCTTCCCTCCATTCCGGATTATTCGCCTTAGCATCCTGCATCATGTCCGCGAACTGCCCAAAATGCACCATCTTTGCATATACCATCTCGCTATAGCAATCATAGTCGAAATCCTTTTGCTTCCCAGTGTACAATACGAGTTTGAGATTCGTGTTTGTGATATCGGAAGAGGCGGCGGAGGAGGCCGTGCGAATGAGGTAGTGATGAGTGTGAGGTACTGGAAAGGCGGTGCTGACGATTTTGAGGAGGAAGAGGATGTGTTTTGCTTCGTAGTAGGTTTTGAATTTCTGGGGGTGGTACCGGGTTTGCTGGTTGGGTATGCGACGACCGTGTATGTCATTTTGAGGGTTGGGACTATTAATGTTGAGTATCTTGAGATGTAAGGCATGTTAGAATGTCGGAAATTTTAGATTTGATTAACAGAGAATGGAACTCAGATAGGACGAGTTAAAAATGAGCTTACTTGGATTTAGTATTCTCTTTCAAGCCACGATGCAAAAGATACTCACCGCTCCCGTAATTATAACTATCTTGCCTGCTTGACTGAGCTCCGGCTGAGTAGGGTCAATAGCTGCATAGGTGTCGTGGGGCCACGTTGGCGTAAATGAAGGGAAAGGTGGCTGCATTTGGTTGCGAAATTGAAATTATCTATAGGGGGGTCGAAATGGTAGAAGATGGCATCAGGAATTCCATTAATGAGCCCCCCAAAAATGGGAGTAGATATCTTTTGGGGGGAAAACGTAACCCCTCTTTTAAAGCGGGATTATTAGAGAATGAATGCTTTTTAATCTTACGACGTATGGTTGTATGGTAACTCGCAATCGAATCGATGTGTCTCAAAAACCAACCAACATCAGGCCGTGTACGTTGCAGCCAATGGTGTATATGTCGTGACAGGGAGACAGCTTGTATTTGATTGGCATAAATTATAACAGCAGCCGTTTGTAAGATGAAGGCCCCTAAAGTTCGGGTATTCAAAAGGGGCCCAGCTATCTGGGTACAGGATTTCGGCACAGGGGGTGATAGTCAAGATACAAGCGGGTTGGGACACATTCCCCGTCTCCCACCCATTGGTTTGCAAACAGACAAAGAATCTCGACTGCGTGGCTGGTCGCTGCCGGAGTTATTGGATCCTTGGATGAGACGAGTGCTGCAGGACTATCCTCCTCGCTCTCAAAGGCAACATTCGGTGACACCGCGATGCAGATATACAGATATATCCCCCCCGCTCACCATGCATACATTTTCTCTTTAGATTTCTTTGGATCTTCTTTGTCGTTGTTCCTACTTGAGTATGAGACTACGAGTACCTTATATGATGCTACGGTAGTTGAACCTACTGAACCCCGCACAACACCTAGAATGGCAGGCGAACCTTCCATTAGCCTCGTCTGATCGTTCCAACGGATATGTCGTCAAGAGGCTCAGCCTGGGTTAAATTCAAGCTTCAATTTCTTCCGGCTTTCTTACTCGTATGTGTCTGTCGGGCTTGTTTGTTCTAGCTAGTCACGATCCCTAGGAGTTCCAAGCCCCCAAAGGACTTTCTACCTACCACTTCTAGTCTCGATGCGATCTTTGTTGTAAATCGAACTATTAGGCAAGGATCGTGGTATCTCCAACCATGACGTGAGAACCTCGCAACGGGTTCCCCTTTCTCGTACGACCCAAAAATACCGTTGCTTGCGAAATTGGGGATACAGATTGGTGCTGTATAATTCCCAAGAAGATTCGGGGCTTTCTACTTAGGATACGACCTCTGTGGACGTTCGGAAAGGTCATATACTGTGAGACCATGCTGTCACTTCTCCTGCAGTTTCTGTCTTTTGAGAATTCTTGCACTTCCAGGCCTTGTTCCATAGTTGTACGTGTCTGCCAGTCCCTTCGACCCTCGACCGACGGCGAGTCTTTGTCGATGGCTCTCAGGAGGTGCATGCGGGCCTAGCGAATCCGAGTGGGTGGCCTTCAACCAGTCCATCAACGGTAAACTGATTGCGACTGAACCCATTGGATCAGTATGTCATGGCGAGCTCTTCGCTGCCGCAAAATGCACAGAATTACAAGGCGCGTAGAATACGCTGGAAACTCACTCGAAAACGGCGCATTCTACAATGGCTCCCTTCTAGGCGAACATAAGCTGTAATCCTTTCGCTCAGAAAGACAGCCAATACATCGTTGGAACATATATTCAGTACGCAGTCACCGTTGCCTTGACTTCCGACATACAAAAGACAATCGGATTTGCGAAGGATACGAATCTGCACTTAGTCATCAGAAATACCGGACATAACTACCTTGGGAAGTTTTCAGGCTCAGGTGCTTTGGGAATATGGACTCACCATCTCAGATCGTTTGATGTGCTGGACTACAAGTCATTGTATTATGTTGGAAAAGCAGCTAAGTTTGGAGCCGGCATACAAATAGAGGAAGGATATCCAATGGAACATGCCAAGGGGCTCACAATCGTTAGTGGGAGTTGTCCGACTGTTGGTCTTGCGGGAGGATATACACAAGGTGGAGGCTTAGGGTATCTTACTTCGAAATACGGATATGGCGCAAATCGGTTGCTCGAATGGGATGTAATAACCACCAACGGGTTACTAGCCAAGGGAACACCAGAAAAAACTCAGGTTTATACTAGGCTTTGAGCGGAGATGTAAGAGGGGCATATGTGTGGTCCTTTCTTTGACGGTCAAAGCTTATGCAGGTGAGCCTACACCTAGAGCTAGTCTTGCTTTCAGGAGCCAAGGTGTATCTCTAGATGATTTCTACTATGCCGTGAAGACTTTTCTTAATTGTCTTCCCAAGCTCTCAGATGCGGGAGGCGCCGCAGTCTGGGGAGTTCAAAGCTCAGGATTTGGGCTAGCACCTGCAGTGGGCCTAGGGTTCACGAAAGAGAATCTCGGTCAAATCTCCAGTCTAGTAATGAAGAGATTAGGCGAGCTTAACATAGCATATGGTAAGCCACTTCACAATTTTTATGGCGGAATAGATCCCGACCTTCTGGTAATTAACATACCTCCGCGGTATTTCCCAGTCACTTCGAGACATACCAGGCCATGGTCGCTCCTGCGGCAAGCTCATATTTCCAAATTGGAGGTGGATTGATTCCCCGTTCAGTCATAACGTCTGACCCTGATGGGCTCGTGAATGCAATTCATGGAGTCAACTCCTACGGCGCTGGGGTCGGTGGTGCGTCCGCCAAAGCTCCTAAATCCAGCTTCGCCAACTCTGTGAATCCCGCACTGAGAGACAGTGAAATTTATCTGTCAATCAGAACATATGTCGACTCTCAATCTTTCCCTTCATCGCTTATCAATACTGACTATTGAACTTTGGAACAACACGGATTGGGATTCAAACTTGAGAGACAAGGCCATGGTGACGGGTATACTTGTCCCAATGTTGGAAAAGCTCACACCTAATGGTGGTTCTGCGTATTTGAATGAGGGGGATTCGAATGATGAAAAGTGGCAGGATGTCTTCTATGGGACAAATTACGCTTCTCTAAGACGCGCGAAGAGGAGGTTCGATCCTGAGGGATTGCTCTGGGGAAGGACATCCGTGGGAAGTGAGGATTGGGTAGAGAAGCATGATGGCAGACTTTGTCAGGTATAATGGAAACGTCTGAAGTTCCGCATGGACTACTATTACACAGTACATTACCATAACAAGTTGCGATTCTCTCCTACCCAAAGGATTTTCCTGCAAACTCATCTATCTTGACTTTGTCTTCTCCTCACAACACCAACCTTGTGATAGCAATTTCCCGCTAATCGCCAAAGATACACACCGAAATCCCACCACAGCCCAGAATGGCGACTAAACTCCCTCGTCCTCATTCATTATCATTTATGACAACAAATATAGTAAGAAATACAGGTATTCGGCTCCGCGTCGGCTCCAGCTTTCCTCCACCTTGCGGAAACATCTCACAGCTCCACTGTTGTTGGAACGTCTCATCTAATAGGTAAATGACCTGGGCGCTGACAGGGGTGGTGCGTTGTTAGTACTGTTATCTTATTTTTGCACTCCACTGTAAATACAACATTTCTGCACCGCTCGGGACTCCATAGACACTCCTGCCTCGCAAAGTGACAACTATTTCATGCGTCACCCCCAACCCAACATATCTTTCGTGGAGGTTGCGTACACATCAGCCCTCCTTTTCTCTTCCTTTCCCTTTCTGCCTGCCTTTCTCTTTCTCTGTCTCCGGTGTTCGGTCGCGCCATTCCTTCCCGCTCATCTCGCTTGCTTACTGCCCCGAAGACATGGCTGAATTTACCGCCTCCTCCAACTGCGGCGGCACGGAGGCAGAACAGAGTCCCCCATCGCCACTACCACCAATACCCGCCAAACGACAAGCCCACGGTAGCCGATTCTGGGGCATCTTCGGTGCGCTCTGTCTGCTCGCCTTCATTTCCGCCCTTGACGTTGCCATCATCACCACCGCCCTCCCAACCATCACGGCAGAAATTGGAGGCTCCAAACAATATGTCTGGATCGCCAACTCATTCGTGCTGGCCTCGTCGGTACCGCAGCCTCTATTCGGCCAACTCGCAAACATTTTTGGCCGTCGGAAGCCTCTCATCGCCTCAGTGATGCTATTCACACTCGGAAGCGGAGTGGCGGGTGGCGCCGTCAACCCCGCCATGTTGATTGCGGGGCGCACGGTTCAGGGACTTGGTGCTGGTGGTATCTACGTGCTTCTTGATATCGTGTGTTGTGACCTTGTCCCACTCCGAGAACGTGGGAAATACCTAGGTCTGATGTTTCTTGGAGTGGATTGGCTGCTGCGTTGGGGCCAGTCCTCGGCGGCGCGATTGCGGAAGCTAACTGGAGATGGATCTTCTATCTCAACATCCCAACTTGTGCCCTTGCCCTAGCCGCCATCTTATTCTTTATGCGTGTCAAAGAAGGCAGGGGTTCGTCGGATCCCATATCAAAGGGGCGATCGAGATTCTGGCAGCTGGATTATGTTGGGAACCTAATATTTATTCCGAGTATGGTTGCTATTCTTTTGGGTTTAGTAATGGGTGGTATTGAACACCCGTGGTCCTCCTGGCGTATTTTCCTGCCTCTTGTCCTTGGCAGTATTGGTTGGATAGTCTTCCATATCCACCAAGCATTCTGTAGCTACCCTAGGTAGGTGCTTTCAGTGGCTATGATATGCTCCTCCAAATATGCTAATTTAACCCTTTGTTGTTAGCATACCGGCGCGTCTATTTAGCAACCGCACCTCGGCCACAGCATTCATTTTAACCTTTCTCTCCTCGGCTTTGGTCCAAGCCAACTCATATTTCCTTCCAATTTATTTTCAAGCCGTTCTAAGCACTACTGTCCTCCGTTCTGGCACCTACTTCCTCCCATTTGCCATTGGGACTCTCGTCTCTGCCGCTGGAGCCGGCGTAGCGCTGAGTAAACTTGGAGTATACCGCCCCCTGCATGCTGGCGCGTTTGCACTCTCAGCCGTTGGCTTTGGTCTTTTCACCCTCTTAAATGGCACCACCTCCAAAGTCGCTTGGGTGTTTTATCAATTAATTGCCAGTTTTGGCGCTGGTATGATTATGTCTGTTCTGCTCCCCGCTATCATGGCTGCGCTGCCGGAATCAGATGTTGCTTCTGCATCCGCTACCTACAGTTTTGTCCGCACATTCGGCTATATCTGGGGTGTCACAATTCCTTCCATCATCTTCAACGGAGTTTTCAATAAGAATTTATCACGTATTTCCTCCCCCGAACTGCAAAGCCAGTTGAGAGATGGTGTAGCGTACTCATTTGCCAGTCAAGCGCATCGGATCCGACCGACATTGGATGCCAAGGTATGGGAAGAAGTGGTAGAAGTGTATGCTAAGAGTTTAAGGACGATCTGGTGGGTTGGCTTAGGCGTGAGTCTTGTGGGATTCTTCTTAGTAGGAGCGGAGCGAGGTTTGGAATTGAGAAAAGAGTTGGATACTGAGTATGGTATCAATGATGAGAAAAGTACTACTGCGGAGATTGGGACAAGAACCGAGGAGGGGCTTGAGGTGAGATAGGCATTTGTCAATAGATAAGGGGAACCGTAATAAATAAGAGAATTGGAACTACTTTATATTATACACCTTTGCCAGGCGTTGGAAATCTAGCTCCATCCATTTGTAATGATTTGTTACATATATAAAACGAAGTTTGATCACTTCTACTTGAAACTATACTTTACATATTTATATTTATATATACATTTAAAGGGTCCATACAATAAAAGGCGGGTTTCCCAGGGATAATTGAGGAACACCACGCGACCGCGCCATACTGTTACGATCTCTGGACAAAAGTAAGTGTATCACGAATGACTGTAGTATAGTCTCGACAACAAGAATAAGAATACTATTGTGGAGGGGAACATGCTGAAGAGCAAGAACAGCAACAGGATCTAGCTCAAAACCTGTAGGCATAGTATCGGTATCTGTAGCATACTTGGGAGAGCACCGGCGAGCCTAAGCTCTATATAACAAATAAACGTCGATAGCTTATAAAAGAGTAATATATAAAAGGGTAGAAAAAGATTGTATTGTTGTTCGTCGATAGTGTGCCTTCATATCGAAAACAAGACTTATATACAACTCATGCTCCTCAGATCACATAACGCGCCACGTGACAAATAGCAAAAAGAGAAAATCAACCCCACTACATCCGTCCCCTCTCTTATACGTACTCGCCTCGAGTACTAGAAATAT
>JAJSPD010000145.1:0-55951 GCA_021307315.1 Bisporella sp. PMI_857 | reverse complement strand
ATTAGCCGATAAGCCGAAAAAACTTAAACTTCGATTTATAAATTCAAGATTATACAAAAAAAATAATATAGCATTATACTTTTAGTTCGAAAAATTGCTACGGGCCAAATTGCAAATTAATAAAGTTTGTATCGGCGAAAAACAAAACAAGTTTAATACGGATTTAGCCGCTTTGCGAATACTACAGCTAGCTGCGTTTACTCGTAAGTGAACATTTACTAAAAAACGGACTAGTTTACGGTCCGTAACTTGCTAAAACAAATAGCGACAGTACTTAAAAACTTTCGCTAGCAAAAAAAATCTTTTAGCAAACTAAACAATATTCGACAAAGCTTTAAGCTATTTTGTGAGTTTTTTGCAAAGTTCGACTAGTTAATGCTAAAAACACAAATATAAAAGTAGAATAATAAAACTAAAAAAAGCTACTTGAATTTTGCTTTTTTAATGCAAATGCTTACTCGTGTAGTAAACATAAAAAAAAAGCCTACGTACGAAAAGTACTGCAAACAGTTACGAGCTATTAGTAATAAACTTACGGCTTTTGTCACGGTCCTCAATATCGCACCAGACGCCCATTGGTTCGCTTACCAGCTCGCCTATTGTGGTCACGTGGTCATGGTCTTTATGTTAGGGATGCCACAGCAACAGCTACACCTTTCCTCCTTAGTTTAGTATTCTCGTATTGAAGCACCTATACTACGCCCATCAGGCTCATAGGATCGTGATCGTGACAGCTTTACAAAAAATTCAAAGAAAAAAAAAAGCGGCACAAAGCTCGTTAAAAGTCACCGACTTCTGTAAACGGTTCGCAAAACGCAATAAACTAACAACTAATATTAGTAGTTTTTGCAAAATCGTAAACGCAAAAAAAAGCCAAGTAAGTTTTTAATAAAAAAAAGCAAAAAAAAAAAAGAAAAAAACTTGTATTTACACTGTAGCAAAAAAAAACATTTTGTTACAGCCTGCTACATGCTACTAGCCCGTAAGCCGGAATTTACAAGTCGTAACGGATTAATAACAAAGCAAAAAGCAAAAGTTGCGGCTGTAAAGCTAAAAAAAAAAAAAAAAAGAAAAAAAAAAAACGCACAAAAAAAACTTTGAAAAAAACTTTAAGCGTTACGAGCAGTAATAGCAAAAAAAGTAACTCGAAAAAAAAGTAGCTTTAATACAAATCGCTGTCAAAAGCTTAAAAAAGTTGTAAATTTTATAAATAGCTTACTTTTTGTTGTATTTATACTTATTAATTAAAAGTCGTTTGCCGATATTTTAATAAATACTAAGTGCTTTTTATATAAAATAATCGACTTACAGTTCGCTTGTAAACACAATTTGTTGCGTATTAATATTTCTTTTCGCTTTTTAAAAAGCTTCGATAGCTTTAGCAACAAAACTATTACAAAAATGACCGTTGTAAAAATAAATATAAGTAGCTATACAGAAAACAAAGCTTATTTGTATATAGTACTTAAGCTTTCGAGCTACGATATAATTTTCGAGCTGCTATAGTTCAAAAAGCAAAACACTCAGTAAAATCAAAACAAAAGCTACTACAAGTAAATTTTACAAGTATAACAATTCGCAAAAAAAACTACTGAACTTACTCGAAAGCCCGGTGCGCAAAATATTCGCCGTAACTTTTTACGCTTTAGCTAAAAAAGCTCGCTAACAATTTAAGTTGTACGTATTTGCAGTTAGCTTAAAAAATATCGAAAAAGCTTTATTAAAACAACGCTTAACGAATTTAAAAAAAAAATTCTTGATTTAGTGTACGCAGTTTATTTTTTTGTTTAACTCGAAAAAAGCTGAAAAGCTGCTTTCGTTCCGAAAAAAAAAATCGATTACAATATCTACTTAAAGAAAATAAACGGCTAGTTTTAAGATCTTTTTTAAAGTCTTTTGTATAGCATGTCGAAAAAAAAGCTACTAGTTCTCCGGAAAATTTTTACAAAGCTTTTTAATAAAGAATTTATTCAAATAAGCAATTTTTTTGCAGCAGCTTTTGTTTTATTCGTTAAAAAGCCTAAAAAAAAGCTACGGTTTTGTGTCGACTATTAAAGTTTAAACAAAATCACTTGTAAGAACCGTTACTTTTTTTTGTTGATTTACGAAACGCTACAAAATTTGTTTCAAGTTCGTTAGTTTACTAAACTAAACGTAAAAACCGCGTTTTACAAAATTAAAATTGCTAAAAAAAATGAGTAAAAAACTGTGTTTTAAACACGTTACGAACTGTACAAATAGTTAGTAACGCTTTTCGACTTAACAAATACTTCGAGCACGTTTTAAAAATATATTAACTAAACGCTGCAAAAATATTTAAACGAGTTTTGTTTAGCGTATATTAACAATATGTTTATTTACACGTTAAAAAATATTAAAAATTACTGTCGAAAAGTTTGTAAAGTGCTGCAAAAACTTTAAAAAGCCGGCTTTTAACTAAATATTAACAAGTGTAAATTCGAAATACAGTTAACTAAATATTTAGAATTTATTATAAAAACAAAAATAAAATTGCGAATAAATTTCGAAAAAGTAAAAACTATTGTTGAATAAAAATCGCTTAAGTCCGTAAAAGCCGTAAAAACTTTTTCGGATTTGCAAACTTTTACAAGCGTTTTATTAAAAGATTTTTTTATATTACAGTTTCGTTAACGGCTTTTACGAAACAAAACGTAGCTTTTCAATAAAATAACACAGCGAATACTACTTTTAAAAAACTGAAAAAGTTGTTTGTTTTCGCTTTTATTTTAGTTTAGTTCGACTATAAAAAAAAAAACAATTATAAAAACGGACGCGTCGGTATAAAACACTAAAAAAACTTTATTTCAAATCGACGAAAAAAGCCTGTTACAGCTTTGTGTTTACTTTTTTAAAAAGTTTTTTTTGCCGAGTGCAATTACAAGATTTACAACAAAAAAATGCTAACGATTATTAACTGCTTTTAGAAGTAAAACTTTCAACTACGAAGCGTAAAGCGTTTCCAGATTTGTACAAACTACAAAAGTTTGAAATACTTTATAACAGTCCGCAAGCTAACAAAAACAACAAATGCGCTAGTTATTGATTCTTTCGCAGTACAATTTTATTATGTTTACTAACAGGAAAAAACAATAAACGTGTAAACGCTTTGTTTCGCCGAAAACAAACTTGCCGGTCGACGCTACAAACGATAAACTACGTTATCGAATAGTACAGTTGTTAAAGCTATTAATAGTGCAAAAAAAAAAAAGTCAACAAAGTATTCGCAAAGCTAGCAGTAGCAAAGCTCAACGAAAAAACGACGTCGCAAAGCAGCGAACAAGCTCGTTACAGAATTTACTTAGCAACTTACAAAAGTTATAAAAAGCAGCAGCGTTTACGAATCTTAATACGTGCAAATGCTAAAAGCGGTACGAAAACAAGCTCGTAAACTGCTTGCAGCTTTCGGAGTTAAAGTTTTTTTTGCGAAGTGCTCGGAATTTTTTTCAGAGCTTTGTTGTTTCGTGGCTGTTATTAAGTTTCGGAAAAAAAAGAGTTACGGACTAAATTAATACAGCTGACTTACGACTTTATACTTTACGGCTATTAAAAAAAAAGTACTATAGCGTTAATAATTGAGCAGTTTTCTAAGTTAGAATGTCGAAGCACGTACAAAAGTTTGTTCGTAATTGTAATTTTTGCGAAGCGAACAAAACTTGGAAAAACTGTAAGCAAAGTTTTTTAAAGCTTTTACTTATTCCAGAAAAGCAATAGCGCGAAATCTTTATAGATTTCGTAACGCAGCTTTCCGAAAGTACAAACCGTAAAAACATTCTCGTAATTACCGACCGACTAGAAAAAAAAGCTATTTTTGAAGCTGTGGACTTTATAAAGCGAAAAACTTGGCAAAACTTTTATACGGATTTTTATAGGAACTACGGGCTGTTTTCAGTTATAGTTTCGAATCGAAAACACAGTTTGTAAAAGCTTTATAAACGCGGTGTTGTAAACTGCTACAAATCAACAAGCAGCTTTTTACAGCTTACTACCCAGAAACGAATAAAGCTACAAAAAACAAAAACCAAGTTATAAAAACGTTTTTGCGAGCTTTCGTAAACTACTCGCAAAACAATTGAGCGAAACTGCTGCTTATCGCAAAACTAACGTTAAACAGCAAAAACTCAACATTTACAGAAATAAGCTTTTTTTTCTTTTTTATAGTTACAATATAAATGCTCTGGAAGTTACGGAGCCGTTACAAGCAAAAAACGGAAAAAGCTTAGCGAAAAAAAAAAAAAGAATCGTCCGCAAAATCTTAAAGGCCACAGAATGGGCACAAACAGCGATAGCTAACGTTTAAAAACGACAAAAAAAAAGCGACGAATCGCTACCGACAGCAAAGCTTTCGATATCGAGTAATGATTATATTTGGCTAAACTTGGAGAATATAACTACGAAACAGGCTATTAAAAAAACTGAATGCTTGCTACGCTAAATTCCAAGTTACTGAAGTAATAAGCTTTTATAGCTATCGGCTTAATACACTACTAAAAATCAAGAACATTTTTACGCAAAGCTGTTGCGTTTAGCGTTTACAAACTCGTTTTTTTTTAAGTTGTAAAAAACTGACGGCTACTACCGCAAATAGTAGCTAGAAAAACGAAATACAAAGTTAAAAAATTTTACGAGCCTATTAAAGAAAAAAAGCCGTAAAAAGTCAAAAAAGTATCTGGTTAAATAAGTAAGCTACGCTAAGCCGACATAAAAACTAGCTAGCGCTTTGAAAAAACAGCAGTTTTGAAAAAGTTCGAAGCCAAAAAATAAAATAAAAAACAAACTGTAAAAAACTTACAAGCTGAAAAGTCGTTACAGAAAGTTACAAAAAGCATATCGACCTGTAAAAAAGAAAGTAATGTGACGAGTTAAACCCGTAAAAATAACTCGGCTGCACGAGCTTTCGGCACGAGCCAGCTTTCGTTGCAACTACGTGACAGCGCGTGGCCACCGTGAACCTTTTGTGGAGCTATCGACCCGTTACGTATTAGCGGACTCGTACAGGCCTAGCTATAAACCCGAAAAAACTAGCGGCTACTACGCCAAATAGTAGCTGAAGAAAACGAATACGAAGTAAAAAAGATTTTACGAGCTTGTTAGAAGAAAAAAAGCCGTAAAAAGTCAAAAAAGTATCTGGTTAAATAAGTAAACTACGCTAAACCGATATAAAAACCAGCTAACGTTTTGGAAGAAACAGCAGCTTTAAAGGAGTTCGAAGCTAAAAAAAAGAATAAAAAACAAACTGTGGAAAAGCTTACGGGCTAAAAAGTCAGTTACGGAACGTTACGGAAAGTATATCGACTTGTAAAAAAAAAGGTAATGTGACGGGTTGAACCCGTAAAATGACTCGGCTGCACGTGCCTTCGGCACGAGCCAGCTCTCGTTGCAACCACGTGACAGCGCGTGGCCACCGTGAACCCTTTGTAGAGCCACCGACCCGTTACGTACTAGCGGACCCGTTACAGGCCTAGCTATAAGACCCGCAATCTCCTGCATTCTCCTTTTCTCTCCTTATGTTGATTCTTCTTGTAAAATACAGTAGTAGCCAATTGAACAAGTTGCTATCTAGCCTGTCACATTTTCGTACCGTATACCATATTTATAGGTTTTGCTGCTAAAACTACAAAAGTGCTTGATCCTCTGTATAGGTCACCAAAATACATATGAAGGGGAACATGCTGAAAAGCAAAAACAGCAACAGGATCTAACTTAAAACCTGTAGGCATAGTATCGGTATCTGTAGTATACTTGGGAGAGCACCGGCGAGCCTAAGCTCTATATAACAAATAAACGTCGATAGCTTATAAAAGAGTAATATATAGAAGGGTAGAAAAAGATTGTATTGTTGTTCGTCGATAGTGTGCCTTCATATCGAAGACAAGACTTATATACAACTCATGCTCCTCAGATCACATGACGCGCCACGTGACAAATAGCAAAAAGAGAAAATCAACCCCACTACATTATACAGTTTTTAATATTATAGCGCTTTATTTTATATAAATTTAATTAATTGTTCTTATACAAAATATTATGAAATTATTAAGTCGATTTTTTAAATAAGCATATATATAGTATATTTTAAAGTTTTGTTTTATAATTTATAAAAAAAACATTAAAAAAACAAAGTTAAGCTTTATTAAAGAATTTTTTTTATAGTTTAATTACTATTTAAATCTTATATTAAAATTTGTAAAAATTAAACAGTATATAATTTATTTATATACTTTAACTATTTTTTAAAAGTCAAAACATTATTTTATATTATAGACTTTAATTTTAGTTAAACAATTATATTAAAAATGCTTTTTAAAAGCGTCGTATTAAAATTTATAAAGTATAAAAAAAAGCGTTTTTACGTTAATAAAATAACATTAAAAAAAAACGGATATTATTTTTATGTTTGTTAAATAAAAACATTTACTACATTTAGTTTTTTTAAACCCTTTTTAAATTACTTGATTTGTTGTAAAGTTATTAAAAGTTGAAAAATTCTAATTTGTATGTAAAATTGCGTGCTTTGTACAGGGGTGTGCTTTGAGGCGGGATGTCGTTTATAGCTTGTGGCACAGATTCTTGGTTGGGGCCACATATCTTACCTTTGCATTCAAATAAGGCACGATTAATCCTCCATGTGTAATAGCCCTTTTATAAATTATAGGACTCCTGATTAGCGCTCCAGTGCCCAATTGCCACTGTCCTTATGCTATTTGTTCGATATTAGATGTCGGTTCCTCCCACTGACCCTTGTCAGTATCCTTATGTCATGTGCCATCGGCACAACATTGTTTGTGAGACATTATGTTCATTCCGGAGCTAGCAGATCGGCAAGATAGCAGAGATTCGAAATTTCTGCATCATGACGGACTTCACACTAAGAGTACTATACATTGATTCTCAACTTTAGGTAATGCGATGCAAGAAGTTTATTGACACTACAGCCCTAAAGTTCTCAATCTTACTACGGAGATGGCTCTCTTTATGCGTATCAGCATCCCCGCCGGCAACGGGAAAACTTTGAGAGAACAAGCTTAACAGCAAAGCAGTAGCAAAGAGTTCCAAAAGCCATAGAAGATATTCGCGAAAATGTTATACCAGTCTAGCAGAAAGCTGCAACTTAATGAACTGTATATTATTACTATACATTAGTTCTGCTGCTCTGAGTGGCTTATACTGCCAGTAGGGTGCCCATAATGGTGTGAGCCACTGCATAATTGCCACTCAGTTGGATCACACCATTGGGCCACTACCCCTGAATGACCAACACTCTCGCTATCTTTTCTGTCTCGGATGAAGCACCATTTATGTCAAAGGCGGCGTCTAAAAGCCTTGTATATACCAACACGCAGCGGGTAAATGTAACTCTCATTCGGCTAGCTTACTTAAATGAGCAAGTTCCAACATGGTATGAGACGCAATTAGGAATGAATTTTGAGACACTGTTGCCCAGCTCTTAATCCATCTTTCTCTCTTTCGTTTCTCCCTATTCTGAGACCTTTTTTCTATAATACACTTCTGTCGCTTGAATCTCGAACTAGGAACTCGTGTTGCCATTCGTGAAAGTTTTTAGCCTTCTATCGATCTCGGTACATTTGTTCATATCACCATGAATGTCCTAGAGGAAGTTACTAGCGCTGAATATATCGTTGTTGGCGGCGGAACATCTGGACTAGTTGTTGCAAACCGCTTGACTGAGGATCCAGATATTAATGTAATTGTTATTGAGGCGGGCCCGAATCGCATGGAGGATCCCCGAGTCAACGTTCCAGGCTTCTGGACCACACTTTTAGGCTCTGAGGTCGACTGGAAGTTTGAATCCATCTGTCAGGTGCGACATTTGATAATATATTAGCTGACAATCATCTAATTACAAGTAGCTAATTCTTCTTGTGTTTTATGCTAGGCAGGTTTAGGTGGTCGATCGACAAAAGAAACTCAAGGAAAACTCCTTGGGGGGTCCTCTGCTCTTAACGGCCAAGCATTCATTGCGCCTTCTCGAGCCGACATAGATGCGTGGGCTAAACTGGGAAGCACGGGCTGGGATTGGGCCGGACTCGCCCCATACTACAAGAAATGCTACACGCTAACACCTCCTTCAAACCAAGAGATTGCGGAACATTTGGGTGTCAACTGGATTGATGAGGAGTACCGGGGGTCTTCCGGACCCCTCAAGGTCTCCTTTCCTGGCGTTGTTGAGAACCCGCTCTGTAAGGGCTGGATCGACGCGTTTCGTGGATTAGATAGGTTGACTACTGGAGGTATGCGCTGCTCTTGCAATTCCATTACACACCTCCACGTTTACTACACTTCCTGTGCTTACATTTCTTCTAGATCCGTTCTCGGGAACCTCAATTGGTGGATACAGCAATGCCGCAACCGTCGACAATGACACCAAAACTAGAAGCTATTCCGGGTCTGCTTACGGCAACCCTGCAATATTGAGGCCAAATTTCCACCTTGTCACCGAAGCTACGGTTCATAAAATTTTGTTCAAAACAGCACCATCCAAAATCACAGCAACTGGGGTGCTGGCATCCGTACAGGGCCACAGCAAGACTTTCCATGCTACTAAAGAGATCATACTAGCCGCTGGCGTGTTCAACACCCCCAAGCTACTTGAGCTTTCCGGCGTTGGTAATGAGAAACTTCTGACAAAACATGGAATACCACTATTGGTAAACAATCCAGGAGTTGGAGAAAACCTTCAAGATCACCTAATGACTGGTGTCAGTTTTGAAGTAGTGGATGGAATCACCACCGCTGACCCTCTACTGCGGCAAGAACCAGAAGCGTTACACCAAGCTCAAAGGCTATACTTTGGACCAAATGAAGGCCGCCACCGATCTGGCCCATTAACAATTGGTGGAATGCAGTCCCATGCTTTTATGCCAGTACTTGAGTTCGCAAACGTGGGCAGCCGAATACTGCAGAGACAACTGCTAGACAGATTTCCTCCAAAGCCAGTGGATAAGGAATACTACAGCGTTATCCGCTCGATCATCGAAGACCCAAATGAATGCTCTGCGGCATGGTTCATGTTTCTTGCCCAGGTTAATCTACACGAGGAAGGCAAGAGTTTTGTTGGGTCAAGCCTCCTTCCGGGGAACTTTGCCAGCTTAGGATGTTCACAATCTCACCCATTCTCCCGCGGATCTTCCCATATATCGTCAGCGGACGTCAGAGATAAGCCTCTCATTGATCCTAATTATTTCTCGAACCCGGCAGATCTCGAAATCTTGGCACGCCATGTCCAGTCTCTTGAAGCCCTCCGTCATACAAAGGGGCTCGCGTCTTATTTTAAGCCTGATGGTCGACGCAATCACCCTGACGCCTTCAACATTAACAAGCTTGAGGGTGCAAAAAAGTATACTCTTGATACTGCCGTCACAGCATACCACAACTGTGGTACAGCTGCAATGCTACCAAGGGACAAGGGTGGCGTCGTTGATGAGAATCTGCTTGTATACGGCGCTAAAGGTCTGCGCATAGTTGACGCAAGTATCATTCCACTCATACCACGAGGAAACATTATGTCAACGGTTTATGCTGTCGCAGAGAAAGCTGCAGACATCATTAAAGGAGTTTGACGCTTTAAACTTCAGTTGCAGTCGTCTTATAAGAATGTGACCATATTTATTTATTAAGGAGGTCCGGTAGCTTCAAATCAAAACGTAGTGGTTTACAATATGGCCGCAACGTGTGTTGCTCTTTCAAATTGTTATATGCAGTTTAAAAATGAATTTGGTTAAAGAATTTATAGTCAAATTGTAGAGGCTTAGTTTTTAGTAGGGTACTAAAGTAAATTTAGCCCCTCATCTTATTCTATCGTTCGTTATTGAAATATAACTGTACTAAAACCTAATGGCGCAATCGAATTAGTTAATTTTAGTGCCCAAAATTGAGAAGATGCATATATTTACTACGTCACCACAAAAGGACGATCCACGCACTTTTGAGGGTGTTACAAGCACGGTCCTGGCGACGATAATCTACAAGCAGATAGCTGTTAGTAGAAAGCAGCATGCGCAGTTACCATAAGAGAGCTACTAGTAGATAGTCAGCATGAGATTATTCTTATAGTGAGTAAAACTACGGATGGGACAAGAGACTCAAATACTAGACCCGTCACGTGATTTACATGAGGGCTGATGATCGTCCAGCAACCATGCAGATTATATTTAAACATGTAGCTACTTTCTTAGATTGGAGCTTCGTGCTCGATTCAAATAGTATTCTTATACTTCTTATCGGGATCTTGCTATAGTATACATGATACACCTACTTCCTCCAGACCTCCAACCAAGACATAGTGTTTTTAATAGTATTTGCATAATCTTACGCAATGTAAACAAACCCAGTATAAAGCCAGTGTTTGCCCAATAAATTATTTCTGGCGACAATTAATATTGTGTTACTTATCTCGATGCTATGGCAACTATCGTATACTGGCCTTATAGTGGGCTTTGCTTACGTTGCATAGTATTATGCAAATACTATTGAGAACACTGCCCAGACATAGATCTTCCATCTTAGGCATCAGGCTAAAGACTGTTACAGATTGGCGAATGGGCTGAGATGGCTTATTGCTGCAAGGCGCTTACTAGTGATTTGTTGGTACATTGAGATACACGTGTTACCATCACCAGCTCCATCATATGAGTTCTCCGAAAGGCTTTGTGTGACGGCTTTTAACTTTCCACTTACAGCGGAACGAAATTAAAATGATAAGGTATGATGTTAAAAGGCTGATATTACGTGCTCTTAACGTGCGAAATAGCATGAAACATTTAGAACTTCGAAGTTAAGCAAGCTTTTTCACTTGATTTTCCTTTATAGTGACTTATACTCGTGGCGCACCTAAGAACTCCAACGTTATTCTCTTGAATTGGTGTTCCCACAATTACTCCATCTTTTTATGTAGAATAGCTATATTTAAAGAAGTCCGTGGTCTTAATAATGATGTTATGGCGAAATGCCTCAGTCAACATATTCTACTTAAGGCTTTTAATAGTCCCATGCTTTGAAATTAGGGGGAAATAATATATTTGAGTATTGCTGAATGTTTATGTGATCTTCAACATATCTGCGTATGCCTGCACCCTTCTCTGATTCGCCATAATCCGGAGGATCAAAGTTTTGGGTCGTCAGTCCGTGGGGACTTCACATTGTTGATTATCTACCTACGTAGGCTGAAGAATCACATATCATGGGTTAACAGACCCGAGCATCTGGATATATGTACCTATTGGAAATTATGATGATGGCACGAAGTTATCAAAATCCCTCATCAATTGACTAGAGTCTAGAATTCTGTCTTGATACCAACAGCAAGCACCTTTACCACAATCGTTTGTATGACGACAGCGCACCACACATGGGTATCAGTTCTCTGATTATGGAAGCGGGTCATTTTAACCTTCAGAGCCTCAAAGTTTTGAGTCGCGTTTTCTTGGTATTGTTCAATTGAGACGAACACTAAGGCTCCGATACGTTACTAAGGGGTCTGCCCTTGTCTACGCAGAAGCTTTTCAAATTATCTTCATTGCAATAATGCCATTACCGTGAACTATTTTGGCGATTGGATAGTTGTTTTTTTATGAATACGCAGTGGAGATACCAGTTGCTAAATTTAGAGAATTAAAGCATATACAACTTTTTTGAATGTGTTCTAAGCTAAATAACCCTAACTTATTTCTTTATTTGAAAACAATATTCTCCAGAGCCACCATATCTCAATGTGAGAATTTTAATTTGACTTCAGCAACAAAGATCATTTATCTCTCTGTAATTAAGACATAACAGGCACTGCAGCATAAAGACGACATGCTCAAGTGATGCTCCTAGCGTAGGACTAAGAGAGCCTATAGCTTAGTTAGATAAATTTAGTTCCTAACATAGCCTAGTGCTATAGGAGAAACGTCAGCATCTCCTGCACTAGAGCACCAAATCTGGGATTTAGCTTATATCATCGACGATAAGGGAATTCCATAGAAGCCTCACATCTTATCTCCATGCAGTAGCCAAAGGCGATTTGTCATGTTTCATTAAACTCGTTCAGGCCTAAAATTTATACATGATTGAAGTCGATAAATATGCTTGAAATTTCCTGGAGCATCCTATCATCTTTCAATGTAGAAGCCATCCATCACCATAGACTTATCATTTATATTATCGACCGGCACCGCACCCCAATCTTATGTAATGGCACATGATCCAACTTTTGCTGGAGCTTGAGTCTTACATCAGCATACTCCTCCTTGGCACTATCAAATCCATGGACTTTGGGCTTCTCCTCCTTAGCAGCCCTCTCCTTTGCTATCAGATCCGATCCCCAGGAAGGATCTTCCAGAATCTCTTGCGTCAACTTAATATCATTCATCTCTTTCGTAATTGTAGTTTCGAATACAAGCTCCTCTCCTGCTCTCAGGTCCGCTGCTAGTATTCGCTCCAACTCCTGATCCCAAGGACGAAGGCATCCAAGAACTTCAATATCAAGGACTGTGTCAGGATCTAGTTTCTCTTCGGCTTCATCCAAGATCTGGATGCGCACGTGCTTCCTGTTAGCTCGCAACATTGTTACACCATCTAGTTTGTTGATATCGACGGATATTACGATAATGACAGCCTGGAACCAATGGTGGTCCATCTTTCTCTTTCCGTTTCTGTCAAGCTTCTCGGCAAGGCCAGTACACCATCCAAAATAGTATCCACTCAGCCTATACGTCGCAAGTTCAGGAACATCTGTTAGTTTTATCGTGGGCATGATATGTGCCACTTCGAGGTTATCCTGATAATCATACCTCCCCTGGAATCGAATTGGATATGAATATTTTGGTCCATTCTCATAGCCATCCTCGATATTGAACGCTGGCGTAAATGGTCCTCCTCGCTCTTCATTATATCTGCTGTTGAAAGCCTTAATTTGAGCCCCTACTTTATCTGCCGCTCCTGCAGCTCCATACGCTAGCTTTCCAGCAAGCTTCGCCTCCGTCGCATGAGAGGTGACTTTGGACGGCATACGAGATTTGGTTTTGCTTTTCGCCGCAGTTTTAACTGGTAGAAGCGCAGTCCCAGCAGCCGTTCGTGGCTGGATGCTCAGAGCTATAGCGCAGACTTCGAATGGCAACGTTGCCCAGTGTGCGCCACTGACGCCACCCATATTCGGTGAGATAGATAGAATCCAGAGGGATGGGCTAATGCATAACGAGTCAGCGTCTTCGCCTGCTGATAGAACCAATTGAAAATAACCATCTCCTGCTTCAGTTGGGATACGAGCTGCAACTGTTTCACGTAGAATATGGGTAGAGCAGCGTCCTTCTCTTGTTCGTTGCTGAAACTCTGTAATATCGCGCTGCCATGCACGTTCATCACTTAGATCAATCCGCTCTGCCTTAACTGCTTCGGCAGGTGTAACATTGAGGAGTTTATTGGCCTGCTGACGAAATGTGGCACGACTCTTGGCGGTGGTGGCCCAATTCTTAGGTTTCAGCCAATAAGTCCCGTTGGTAGTTAATGGGTTACCCGAAAAGACAGAGACAGCTACTGAAGTTGTCGTACCTTGGTAGAATACGAGGCCATGCGAATGACGTAGTATAGTGTAATTATCTGTGCTTTCAGAAGGGTGATGAATGATACCACGGCGGAATATCTTGCCTCATGTAAACTGACTGTGATTGGTGATGTGATCGGAGGATGAGACTTTGATGGCGTATGTGCTAATGTCGTTGAATGAATCCTATAGCTGTTTCTAGAAGAATCTGTAGAGGTATATTCATTACTATGAGTGGCGAGTATCTGGAATGCCTATGGTGCTGGTCGCGCGGTTGCTCTGGCAGTGGTACACCAGTCACCACGGTTAAGGATGGAGGCTTAGGATGATATGATCCCGTGTTCGAGCTACGGCGACCCTCCTCAATCGAAAGGTCCTCAAGTTGACGTTGCAAGTTATCGAACTGTAATGAATAAACAGTCTTCATTGATATATGCCCTTTTTATAAAGTACCCGAGATTCCCCATAATCCAAACAAAGCTTTCGATTTTGGATTGACTTGTCCTGTTGCCGCCTCAGTCAGTTCATCCGTTCAAGATCAGAGAATTATTGCATACATTTGGCAGCTGAGGATCCTGCTCACGAATCTTCTTAAAAGTCCTTCTTGGAGATTCGTCATCGAAAGAGTCGGGTTTAAACTGCTGAACCCGCTTAGCCAGCAACTGATTGCTCTGTAATAAATTGCTGCCTTCCACTCCTCCATGAGGATCATAATTTCTTTGTCTATACATATTTTGATTCATATCCTCTTGCGAAAGCCGCAATATTTTCGTCGGCGCTACAGCTTTCTCAAGTCATTGTAGCATTGTACATGCAGGTTTTGATCATTCTATGTAATAGTCGCCGTTTGTGTTTTATGTTCGCTCGAAGAAAAGCAACGAAAGAAGGGCAGGCACACTGATCTCACTGTCGGAATATGGCATCGTCGGATTCGTTCTCCAGATATCTCTGATCACCACAGCGATTTTCGAGAATCTGGCTGTTGGCTGTGATAGGAGGAAAAGCTCCTCCACCACGTCATCAGGCAGCCCCTGAAGCTGCTCGCTTCGCTTTACTAGTGTCGCTTAAACCTACCGTTCGGACGTCTGCTCACGTGCCTCTCAGTCGTCTCCTTATGAAATTTATTTAGTCTCTAATGTTTTCCGAAACAGGGTTGTCATTCTTTCTTGTTGCCAAGCTACATCTCGGAGAAGATATGCTCTTCCCCGGGATAAAATGTCTCGATGACCCTCATCATCTTTGTTGCCATGGGACAAGTCAGCATAGCATGTAAGCTAATTCTGCAAATATTGCCCCTGACTTTGGTGGAAGGCATATCGAGATCATTACTCCTCAAAATGCAATGGCAAGATTGTCCGAATGGCGCGACGACCCGTAATATGATTCCGCCTTGGCTAAGTGTAGAAGTGTTAGAAAGTTCTCCATTGGAGCTACGCAGAGAGGCTGACAAGGATATCAGTACTCTGAGTTATGGGTCTACAAAAGACCCGCTGATATAGCTAGGTCTGAACCATGCTCAGGTATTAGAATATGATACAAATTACAATGACGCCATATTTATTATACACCTCTATATTTTGTTTTTGTCCAAGGATCCGCAGCATCTCCGCAGATCAGCTACTCTTTTCTGCCATAACATCAACATAGCCTCTCCCTTTCTTCTTTCCTTTCGAACCCCCTTTTCTTGGAACTGCTGGGCCGAGCAAGTCATCAATAGAACTTGCATTGCTCATGCTTGTACCTGGACGACTGCTTGGTCTGCTGGGAGGAGCAGTCGACCCTCCACTACCGCCAATAACACTCCCATTCGATGCGCTTCTGCTCATTGCGGGAGGAGCCGAAAGACCAGCGACTGTAGGCGGAGCAGAACTAGACGGTAAGCTATCACTAGATGGTGTATCTGATGTGACAGAGACTGATCTCTGAGGGGGGCCGCCAGGACCACTAATCCTCGGTGCAGATGTTGGGCCAGTTGAAGGCGCCGGTCCACTTGCTGATCGTGGAGGTCCGGTAGCACGAGGTGGCGGAGGGGTGGCCGATGGAGAAGGAGTATTCTCTGCACCTGCTTTCTTGTTGACCCATCGCTTGAGTTCAGGGTCATAGACAAAACTACTCTTCTCACCAAGATTGGCTTCGGTAGGTTTGTTGAGTTGAGCACTCATATCTGCTTCTTTCTTGGCTCCACTACCAAACCACCCAGCTAAAGCCCAGCCCTTCTTCGCAGATGTGGCTTTTTTGTCACGTGCAGCTAGATGAAACGTTAGCCAGCAGCTTCAGAATAGAATATAAACTCACCATCAGCCTCGGCAGCCTTCCGGAAAGCCTCATCAACTTCACGGTCCTTCTCAGCCTTTGTCTTCTCGCCAGTGGCTGAAACCGGCTTAAAGTCGTACTCATCGTCATCCTCCATGAATGATTTCTTCTTTGGCTGAGTCTCCAAGGAAGAATCTGGCTCACTCATCAAAGCTGGCTCATAAGATGGGGGGTCGTATGGCTGGTAATTGGAAGTAGGAGGCTCATAGCCAGAGCTGCTGAGGGGTTCCTGACTGAGGCTTGATGACACCTCATAGCCCGATGATTGAAAGGACCCGAAAGAAGACTGTTGCAAGTTACTAATTGGAATAGGCTGTGTCTTGGAGGACGTAACGCGAGGCGACGGCCCCGGAGCTACGACAGTTGATTCTGCAACTTGATCGGAGTACTGCAAAGAATAGGACGCCACTGGCTCTCCGAACGAAAACCCATTGCCATGCGGGCTGTAAGATGATTGGTTTGCTAAATTTAGGCCGCCTTGCGGAGTGTAATGATTGGGACCGGAAACAGATTGTGACGGAGGCAGATAATCAGAGCCACGGCGTACTGGCTCGTAGGCATTGCGTTTGTATTCACCAGACGACCGACCTTCTAAAGAGGTTCTAGGCTGAGAACCATTTGACTGATATGATGTACCTAATTGAGGATCTGGCCCTGCAGGATAATACGTTGCGCCTGGAGCATATCGATTTACCTTCCCAGATTGGCCCAATGCTCCATTGATATTTACACCGCCATTGTAGGATCCATAAATGTCAGCACTTGATGGCGAACGACTAATGGTTGGAGTTGATCCACCAATTCTTGCAAAAGGACCTGATTCTATATTCGCTGTGGAGCCAAAGTTTTCGTCCTCGTTATCATCACCCGCTACGAACGAGGTAAATTTAGACCAGACAGTGTTAGAAACTTTGTCGACACTAGGCTTTGAGATCCACGATGACTTGCTATCTTTTGGAGATTGCTTCAATCTTTTGGTGAGATCATCGACCTCAGCAGATAGGAGCGCATGGTGATAGAGAGACTTTCGAGTTTGCGAGTGCATGGAAGACCCAATAGTTTCGCAATATTCCAGAGCCTTCTCGCGATAACCATACTCAGCAAGTAACTTGGCGTGTTGCAGCTTGTAGATAGAAAGGTGAGGACTAGACAGTGTAGGACTGAAGTTGCTGGCCAATGCTGTGCCGTATTCAAAGACTTCACTAAGGAGAATAGGTTCCATTTCTTTATCGAACTCAAAAGGCTGTCGGTGGTGATCAGATCCTACGAGCACCATACTCGAAGTTGGATCATCTATGCCGCCGAATACGGAGTGTTTTCTGGCAAACAAGAAACAGATATGTGCAGCCTCGGCTCTGCCATAGCCAGACAACAGCTTGCCTAGAGCCGTTAATGCTTGGTTATCGTTGGCGCTACGATTGCTAAGAACTAGCCCAAGCGTCTCTCGCCATCTATCAAGGCCGTCAAGGGCATCCTTGGCAGAGCTACCACTTCCAGATGTGCTCACCAGCTGAAAACCTGCCCGGGCGGAGGGTGGCACGAGCTCGTCAATGCTCTCCTCTAAATTACCTGCAAATATTTCATAGAGAGCGGCCAAAGATTCAGTGTTCTCACCAATAGTTCTGACTTCCTTCGTCACGAACTCTTGACAGACGTTCTTGTATAGTGTTGGAGAAACAGTATTCGAGATAAGCATAGCGTGAGCCCAGAGTCGATTGTCGACAGCGTCCCAAACAGCCTTCTCACGATCGCCACGGAGGAGGTGCTTCCTCAATTGATCGACAGCAGCCAGATCAATAGGATCTTCCCGAGTACCTGTTAAAGCTGAATGTGAAATACCGGAAAGGTCCGCCCCTGTTGCATACAATGGCGCAGCAGCACTTGATTGCTCATCAATAAGATTAGGAGAAAGGACAGCACGGACTGCTTTATCGACAATTGCACTACCTTCCAAAGTGCCGTCATTGTCAATAAAAACCCTGAGGATTTTCCACAGAAGGATTCTCTCTTCTGTCCGTTTATCTTCGTGGGAAAGGGCAGATAGTCCCCGTAGATATGCTGCATTCTGCTCAAGGATGTCTATCCCGGCGCTCAACCAGGAAACGACATCCTTCTTCTTGGACTTGCCTTTCAATGGACCAGGAAAGCTTGTGAGTCGAACAGGGAGAGGATCGATGTCCTTGACGTTACGAATTTTGACTTCTCCTGGGCTCCTAATCATTTGAGCCATCGATCCGTTGTATCTCGGTACATCATTTGGAAACGAGGTAATCAGAGTGCCTCCCACGCCCCACACAAAGACCGGTGCCCCTCTCCATCTCTGCATTGGATCCTGTTCGCGTCCATCAGTCGGTGTTATGTAATTGACCCCTTGTGAGAATCCTCGAGGTCGATTGGGGGCTCCTGTCGGTATAGATGACAACGTGTGAGCGGGAGGAGGGGATGCAGGTGTTTCTACTGAAGCGGGACGCTGGTATATTTCCGCTGTGGTTATTCCCATTCTAGAGGAAGCATGAGCCACACTCGGGGAATGCGTTTGTGATCTCCGGGGAGGTATGATAGTACGAGGTGGACTCGTATCGGTGGACTGTGGCTGGTAATTCGAGGTGTTCCGCTTTGGCGGCGAGTTCAGCATGGGAGAGCCAAGGAATTGTGGAGGAGGCGGAGTCTGAGATGGGACAGTTCTAGTAGGAATATATGCTGCAGTGTGCTGCGATGAGCCGCCACCATCCCCCTCATCAAGCTCGTGGGTAGGGGGAAGAGATTGTGGCTTGAGACTAGATTCATAAGAAGAACTGCCGCGGCGGAGGTTGCTTCCGTGCTGTCCTTGGCTAAATTGGGCGAGCGGACTTGAGGTTCTTGGCTGATGAGGGAGCAAAGGGGGTTGCGATACTGGGAGACTGCCATGCGGTGGCTGTCTAGAAAGAGGGGCTGGAGAATACCGAGACTGTGCGACAGGAGGAGGTACAGTATTCTGGCCTTGTTGTGGAGGTGGCGCAGGGGAGTACCGAGAAGCTGTAGGTGGTACAACCATGTTCGTTGATGGAAGTTGTGCATAAGGACTTACACGCTCTGGAGCTACTAACCCATGAGCCGGGTTGCTAACTTGGTGTTGTAACTCCTGAGATGGCGTATAAGTGGTTTGTGGCAGTAAATGTGTCAAAGAGGGAGGTGCAGTTGATGGTGTAAAAGCACTTGACACCTGAGAATCATGACCACTGGAGTACCTGGGAGAAACCTTTGGCCGGGAAGCCATCGGCAACTCCTCAAAGAAACTAGCCTTTGTCTTGAGCGTGGGAGGGTTCTGTTGGGTAGGGATAGTTGCGAGAGTTTGTTGCCCTTGCTGAACGGACTGACTGGCTTGTGGACTGACATGTGGAGGCAAGCTGGCAGTGGCTCCTCGCGGCGGTGGTGGTAGAGTTGTCGGTGTGTTCATGCTACTACTTCTTGGTGGTGCTACTGCTGATGCGGCTGTCTTCATCTGTAACATACTAGGTCGTTTTCGCGGCTTCACAACTTCCATGGGTAAATCGTAAGGAGATGAGTAGCCCCCCTTCGATTTGTCCGCAAAACTTTCGGCCTTGGGTATTTCTGGACGTTGTTGCTGGGAATGATGACTAGGAAATGCTGCCACCACTGAAGGGAACGCCGAGTTCTGGCCTAGGATAGAAGTACTTGGTCCTAAGAGATCCGTGAACGCTGGTGCTACTGTAGCATATAGATTGCTGTGCTGGGGAATCACTGGCTGTGATTGCGCTGCCGATGGAAGATAGCGGCTGCTGCTGCTGCTGCTGCCAGGACGATTATTAAGAGCCAATCCAGTATGAGCATCAAAATCCACACGCTGGCCATTTGCGCCGGTCACAGGGGCAGCTTGGCTGGGCTCAAGATGATCAAGAAACCCATCACCATCATCTAGGAAACCTTCATCATCACTTCCAAAAAGCTCTGACGGATCAAGAGGGTTCTTTGCAGTAGGCTCATCATCATCAGGCAAGAGCTCATCATCATCATCTAGAAATTCGTCGCCATCTAATGCTGCCTTCCACTTCGCTGCCAGGTCCTCTTCTGAATCGCCAACCTTCGCGCCTGGCGCTACCTCGATTTCGCTAAGAACTTGAGATATGATTGTACTCTTAGATGATGCTATCCCGCCACCAGTATGCCAGTCAAGTTGACTCTGGGACACATATAACTGAGCATTTTCAGGGGCCGCATCATGGGTATGCGGGTATGGTTGGGAACTTAATGATTTCATCACTTGAATTGTTGATTTCCTCTCGAGCAGATGAGGATGCGAGTCTGCCTCGGAGATTGCCGCTGTAGGTTGGCTTACCTGAGCGAAGAAATCATGCCCGCCATCATCTTCGATATCTGCAAAGAGTGAATGATTTGTGACAGGTGTCTGGCCTTCGTGCTCCTGTGACTGCACTAGAGGCAACCCTTCTTCAAACCGAGCATGCAAGTCGTCATCACTATTCTGACTCTTATCTCCTCCATACGAAAGTCCGTAGTCCCCTTTGATTTCACCTTCATAAGGGACCTCCGCCGTTGTGGTACGGAGTGCATTTTGCCTGAAGAAATCGTCGTCTCCGCCTTCACCGTCTGCGAAGAAGTCTCTAGGCTTCTGTTCGACGTCATTTATGATATCTTCTACCTTGCTGTGCAGCAGCTCGGGCATGTTATCTGGCGCATGTGCGGCTGGTACTTGAGGAAAGGAATTGGTGCGATCAGTATGCGCCATGTCTTTAAAAGGGTCGGACTCAGTATTAAGCCCTGTGAAATGCACTGTTAGTGGTGAATTTATGCAACCCATGACTGGCACACTGGTGGCATTGAATGGGTCATTACATACGCCGCATATTCCAGTTCGAGTCGACTTCGTCGTCCTCCTCCGCCCAATTCACATCCTCCGATACCGTCCGCGCAAAAGACATGGTACTCGAATGTTTATTTGGTGTTGGAGCTTCGTTTGAGAAGTCAGTCTTGTCCTCGTTGTGCGCCATCATTTGGATATTCCTATCAGTGTGTGCTTGGCTATCCGCAAGCTCAAACCGTCCGGGACTTGCCAATAACGGGCTCAGTGCATCCTGTAACGCGTTCAATTCGGGGTGGGCTAGCATATTGCTTGAGAGGTTCGTCGTTTGCAACTCGTATTCTTGCCTGCACACGCATCAAGTCAGTTCCTCTGAGTTCCATGTGTACTCAAAACCTCATTCTCCGAAACACCAATTCTCCCCATGCAGGATGCGACATACCGCGACGGCTCATTATATTCAGCCATGCTCGTGCCCTCTTCTGTTATCCCTGTGCCAACCCCTTCCGACTCAGCGCCAGGTGAAGATGATACTACATTATCAGTCGCTGGATTTGTACCTGACAGCGTCGGAAGGATATCCTTGGTTTTCAGAGGCGCATTCTCTGCGGGAGAATTGGGCATAAATGCGGGATGCCATGCGCTTTCGGAAGCCATGGCTATGAATGTAAAATGAAGCGGAAGGTGCAAAATACAATATGTACTACACATGATTGCGCCGTTAGCAAGCAGTCCATTCCAGATAGATAGCCTAGCTCATCCCTATTCATATCCACCAGGGAAGCACGTACATGTACAATACGAATGAAGTCGCTGATAAAAGCAAAAGACAGAATTACTATGAGCTGGTGGACTGTTCCATTCTGCAGCTCTAAAGAAGGTTATGGCAGATCAAGCTTCTCTTGATTTCTAGTCAACGTAGAGTGAGTTGTTTGTCCTTTCAGAGATGACAACGAAATCATCCTGAGGCCAGGTTTTGGTCTTGGCGCCTAAACTAATTGGATCAGACACGAAAGCCAAATTATCGCCGACAGATTACGTCATCCAACACGTGACTTTACACATGCATCTATCTGTCTTCACGAGTACATATTACCTTCCATTAGGAGTCAACCTTTATTCGCAATACCATTGATAATTCAAGATTTTTCTTAACAAGCACTTTCACCGTTTGCGCAGAATAAGCTGCTGCTAAGCAATCATAGACTCCTCCAGCCAGACACATCTTTGTCTTGGCCCCTACCTATAATTATCGATACCCTTACACTTAGCACGCGTCTCAGCCACAACCACAAGGCTACAGCTCAAACAAATGTTCACCAAGAACACATCTCGCCAGAATCCATGATATAATACAACACTCAACCACTTCAAAATCTACCGCATCAATGAGGCATGTCTTCGAAAGACTATCATCCGCCAGATACCGCCAACGCCCATCTAGATGACTCCGACTCTGACCTCGACATCGATATCAATGAACTTGATCCAATATCAGTCTCCAGGCCAGCTTCATCTAGGAGAGGAGGAAACATAAGAGAAGATCGGAGAGGCGCTCATATACCTTTGAGGAGCTTGCGCATGGGTGGGCTGCGAGCGCTAAGCAATCGTAGTCGCGGCCATGGAGACTTGGGTAGGGATAGAGACAACGATGCCGAAGACTTACACGGCCTCTTACACGAAGAGGAGGATATAAATCAGAGCAATACCAAGTCAAATGGGAGAGATGACGCACGGTTACTGCGAGGGCACCATTCGCGGCGACCTAGCACTGAGGTGTTGAGAAATTTAGGATCGCAAATACGACTTCCCAGCTTTCTTTCCCGGCCGAACAGCTTTGACCCGCAGCCAGTTGCCAGCGGTGATCCAGCTCCAGAAGAAGAAGAACACGACCCAGCGTCATCCAGGACTGTAGCCGTCGGTAATGTACAATTCGCGCGATTCCCTCCCAATGCTGTGTCCAATGCGAAATATACCCCGATCAGCTTTTTACCACGCACTTTGTATAACGAATTTTCATTTTTCTTCAACATGTACTTTCTACTTGTGGCACTGTCACAAGTAATTCCTGCTTTACGAATCGGATACCTCTCGACTTACATTGTACCACTAGCTTGCGTTTTAGCAATCACCCTAGGGAAAGAAGCATGGGATGATATTGAGAGGAGGAAGAGAGATGCTGAGGCAAATTCAGAGGGCTACACTGTTCTGTGTTTTGAAAAGCCTGGAGGAGGTAGTAGGTTGATGAAAAGGTCTCCGAAGTCGAGGTCTTCGAAGTCGAAAAGGAGCCCGTTGGTGGAGCCTGATCGTTTGTCGGACATACAAGAGGAGGAAGAGAATGCACAAGGCGAAGGACAACTGCCGGCATCAGAAGTCTATGAAGTTATCAAGAAGTCTAGGGATCTGAAAGTTGGAGATGTTTTGAAGTTGGGTAAGGATCAACGACTTCCTGCGGATGTCATTATCTTGAAGAGTTTCGCCAATGAGGCTGCCGGAACCGCTAGACCGATGGCTAGGGTGTCAGGAATGGAAACGCTACTAGTCGAGACTGTGTCAGACCCACCTATTGCTCAGAGCGCGAGCACTACAGCTGATTCCCCTGGCCCCACCGCAACACCTGGAAATAGTCCTTCAGCCGACGCAGCAGGCGTTGGGGAAACATTCATTCGAACCGATCAGCTAGATGGCGAGACGGATTGGAAGCTGAGACTGGGCTCGCCGTTATCTCAAGCACTAGATACTCGCGAGTTTATCCGGCTTCGAGTTGTTGCTGGGAAGCCGGATAAGAAGGTTAACGACTTCGTTGGAACCATTGAGCTTTTGCCAAAAGGCTACATGAGTTACGATCCTCACATTGAGGATACCACCGGATCAGAGGCATCAAAGTCAGCACCTTTGACAATTGACAATACCGCTTGGGCCAATACAGTGTTAGCCTCTAACGCAACAACGCTTGCGGTTATTATCTATACGGGTCCACAGACCAGATCAGCACTCTCTACATCTGTATCGCGCTCCAAAACTGGCCTGCTAGAATATGAAATTAATTCTCTGACCAAGATTCTCTGTCTGTTGACATTAACCCTTTCAGTGGTTCTCGTCATCCTGGAGTTTGGTCAGGCCAATTACAAACCAGACCTTGAGTGGTATGTGAAGATTGTGCGATTTTTGGTCCTATTCTCTACCATTGTGCCAATCAGCTTGAGAGTAAACCTGGATATGGGGAAAACAGTTTACTCTTGGTTCATTCAACGGGATGCGGGTATTCAGGGAGCAGTTGTACGAACCAGCACCATTCCTGAGGACTTGGGCAGAATAGAATATCTTCTCAGTGATAAGACGGGAACCCTGACGCAAAATGAGATGGACATGAAGAAAATCCATGTAGGCACAGTCTCATACGCAAACGAAGCAATGGACGAAGTGGCATCGTATGTCAGACAGGGGTTTTCACTTCCACAATCTGCCGAGCCTCAACTTATCACCCCATCCTCAACGTTCGTGTCGTCAACCATAGGCATCGCAAGTAGAAGTCGCCGAGAAATCGGGTCACGAGTCAGAGATGTGGTCCTTGCCTTAGCACTCTGCCATAATGTCACACCAACAATTGAGGAAGAAAACGGCAAAACCATTACCTCTTACCAAGCATCCTCACCTGATGAAATTGCTATTGTGAAGTGGACAGAAGCTGTTGGCCTTCGACTGATTCACCGCGATCGAAAAGGCATGCTCTTACAGTCAGTTGATTCAGGCAAACCCGTTGTTCGTGTCCGCATTCTGGAAGTCTTCCCCTTTACTTCCGATGGCAAGCGTATGGGTATCATTGTTCAGTTCTTGGACGGATCTCAATCAAGTGCCGCTAGCAAGGATGGTACTGGCGAGATCTGGTTCTATCAGAAGGGTGCCGACACCGTCATGACGTCAATTGTTGCTGCCAATGATTGGCTGGATGAGGAAACAGCTAATATGGCACGGGAGGGCCTTCGGACTCTTGTGGTCGGCAGGAAACGATTATCCGTACAACATTATCAAGATTTCAGAAGCAGCTATCAAGAAGCATCTGTTTCAATAAATAACCGAGATAGTAGCATAGCTACGGTAGTTTCTGAATACCTTGAACGTGATCTTGAGCTGCTTGGTGTTACCGGAGTGGAAGACAAGCTCCAGAAAGATGTTAAGGCGTCTTTAGAATTACTACGAAATGCCGGGATCAAAATATGGATGCTGACCGGGGACAAGGTTGAAACTGCTCGCTGTGTAGCTGTGTCAGCTAAACTTGTAGCAAGAGGACAATACATCCATACTGTCGCTAAGCTCAAGCGCAAGGATCTTGCACAGGACCACTTGGACCTCTTACGCTCTAAAACAGATGCCTGTCTTCTCATCGATGGTGAATCTCTTTCATTGCTCCTCACTCACTTCCGGCAAGAATTTATATCTTTGGCCGTTCTCTTGCCAGCCGTTGTTGCATGTCGTTGCTCTCCAACACAGAAAGCAGATATAGCAAGACTTATTCGCGAACACACCAAAAAGCGCATTTGCTGTATTGGCGATGGCGGTAACGACGTGTCCATGATTCAAGCAGCAGATGTAGGTGTTGGTATCGTCGGCAAGGAAGGCCGGCAAGCATCACTTGCCGCAGATTTTTCCATCGAACAGTTCTGCCATCTCACCAAGCTGCTCGTCTGGCACGGCCGTAACTCGTACAAAAGATCTGCGAAACTGGCACAATTTGTAATCCACCGTGGGCTAATCATTTCAGTTGCTCAGACCATGTATTCTATTGCCATAAAGTTTGAGCCTGAGGGATTGTACAAGGACTGGCTGTTAGTGGGTTATGCCACAGTCTATACCGCCATGCCTGTTTTTTCTCTAGTGCTTGATAAGGATGTCGACGAGAATCTCGCAAATCTCTACCCGGAGCTTTACAAAGAGCTCACATCCGGATCTTCCTTATCATACCGAACATTCTTCGTTTGGGTCGCAGTCTCCATCTACCAAGGTAGCATGATCCAAGGTCTTTCGCAAATTCTCACAGATGTTGATTCACCCAAAATGGTTGCGGTGTCTTTCACAGTATTAGTGCTCAACGAGCTCACCATGGTCGCATTCGAGATCACAACCTGGCATCCAATTATGATAATGAGTCTTGTGGGAACGCTATTAATTTATCTAGGAAGTATCCCGTTTTTAGGGGGATATTTCGACTTGAGCTTTATGATGACTGTGTAAGTCCTTCCTTTACCCTTATCAAGATGGAAAGGAGCTAACTGTGCCAGGGGTTTTATCTGGCGAGTGGCAGCCATAGGAGCTATTTCCTTGATCCCGCCCTATGCGGTCAAGTTGATCAGGCGTGCTGTCAAGCCTCCAAGTTATAGAAAGGTACAAGGGATATGATACTTTTGAGGATGATGACTGGCGGCATCGATTCGGAGTGAATTTTAGCATAGCGGATGGCGTTACGGTACAAGCGAGCAAAATTTAGATATTCTGTTTCTTTCAATGCTATCCCCGTGGAGTGACTGTCCAGGCGAAAGGAATGAAACCTGGGAATGGTAACAAGGTTGTATACATGTTCCGAACTAAGCACATACTACCTTTTTTACCCCAATCCTGCATTCGCATATCTTGCTCGTTCCAGTCACAAGTTCCCCTTTCTTGTCTTCACCTCCCAAATAACATTCCTACTTTGTAGTCTTTTATTTTTCCACCACCATAAGCGTGAGTCTTATTGTCTCAGCCTTGCAAGCTCAACACATCTTCTCCTTTGCCACCTAGCACACAACACAACATTATCAATCTAACTACTTTTCCCAATAGTGATTCTTTGTTTTAATGCCACTCTACAATTATCTCGAGTGCGAAAGAAGACGCAATAGTGGAACGCAAGGTCAAATCAATTGGGGATGATGCTAGCACAAAGGCAAGAGGCGTTGATCTTCCGTCAAAGAAAAAGTCGTCTGCTAAGAAGGGAAAGCGAGGGTGGAAGGAAATACGGCAAATTCCAACAACAAATCTGCTAATGAGGGTAGTGGGATGGAGTTGGATCGCAAATCATTAGGGGTAGTAGAAGGGACTATCGATATGAATAGTATAAGGAGATACCTGGGCAAGAAATCAAAGGGGTTTTCTCCAGCGAGCACGCTACAGAAGACACCGTCCAGCCAGCCAAGCATAGATTTTCTAGCAACGAAGCAGAAATGAACCTCAACGGCCAAGCTGCCGCCATCGAAGGGCTCATTTCAGAGATAAAAATTGCTTGTCAGCACGTGATTAGCTTCGCAGCCGGCGATAATCTCGGCCTTGAATATGGAATCCTCCAGGACTGCCTCGATGCAGAAAAACTTATTTCCAAAGACTGGAAGCTTGCAATATATTTTCTATTGCTAGGAGTATGAATGCAGAGTATCTTACCGCAAGATACAATGAGTTATACCATAGCTTCCAAAACGCCTTGGAAATGCTGCCCTCAAAGTCAAGGTAAGGAAGCCATTCTTTACAGATTTATACCGAACAGCAGAATTAATCCGTATCTAGTCCTTGACTACTGCTTCAAGGAGAAAGCCACGATTGTTAAGTAGAGAAATGAAAGCCCTCTTCCCTTCTTATAGGGCAGTAAGCTCATTTTCTTACCAATTATTCTGCAATGACTACAAGGCAATAGCCGCACCTCTCTGAGTTTGACCTTGCTCCGAAGAATTCTAACCATATATCAGACATAGGTCCACCTAAATATCTAAGGTTCTAGTCCTCAAACATCGCAATGGTTCTGACGGTCGTGAAAGGTATTAACATAATATTTTGCTGGTTGCTTCTATGGATTCTGAGTTTAAAATCCATCCATGATCTTCCGTTATAATGGAGTCACGCTTCATAATCTTAAAAGTCTTTTCTTGTGGATATTACTATCAACACACGTTCGCAGATTGGCAAACATACAGTTCACCCATCTTACAACTAAAATCGAGCAGATCTTACTCCTCTCTTCGAATGCCTTTTCACCATTAGTTATTTGCCTTAATATCGAAAATTGTTTGTGCCACAGTGCAAGACGTGCCAGCCTCTGCTTCGAAAGTTCAGCTGTCAAGGCTGTGACAAAAGAAAACCACATCTCTTGGAGTCATTTTTAAATTTTCCTCTGCGTTCAATGGTGGGTAAAGTGTCAGAGATGGTTTTGATTTGTAGTGTCACTAGCATGTGGGGGCTTGAAGTAATTGTATACATAGTCTATACAAGTCGTGTTCCCCGATGCATCATGAATCAATCACCTCTCCTCACCACTGTTTTGCATCCATCATACGCCCGCTCCCGCCGCCCAAGCCACTACCTTATTCTTCTAGGCGAGCCAACCAAGGGGTGATATGTACATGCAGCATAATGCCTAAGCGCGCATCTTTTACCTGCACCTATGATTTCTCGGACTATCACCCTAGTAAGGAAATAAAAGGTTGCTGTAGACGGTCTATCTCTCGTAAAACTCTATTTCACATCCCATTGCCTAGGATATCTTATCGCCCATTTCCTTGAAATCCATACATCAAATCATGATATTGTCGTGGCTCAAACTCGGCCCATATCCTTTGATGTCAACTTTTCTTCTTTTTAAGTAGAAGTACAGGAAGCCTATTCTGTAAGCGGCCTTAGGAAAACTCGTGCTAAATCCATCACCATGTCTTTGAGGCAGCTGGTTTTCAAGTGCTCCTCATCGATAACGACCCCATCCTTAGCATGACTAATTGCACGTCAGTATCGACGGCTGTATGCCAGCAAGGCATCTTTCTCCTCCTTACTGACAAATTTGGAGAAAACGACAAGGTTTATGGCATCGCGGAGAGGAACGCCAGGAAAGAGCATCTGCTCCAGTTATCTATTGCCATATCCAACAATAAACTTCTTCCACCTTTTGACCGCCGTATACTCTTTCTGAGCCAGGTAATATCGCAAGGCGGCGTAGGCTGTGGAGCATCACGTTCGGTCAGAGCAACCACATCTTGTGGTAGCATAACTTCGTCGTTAATCTCGCGCGTGTCGTGTCAGTTCCGCCATCAACAGGGAAGCAGAATTCGTGGAGGATAGGATTCAGGATGGTTTGACTAAAGAACGCGACTGTAGTGAAGCCAGACCTATAAATCAGATCTTCGAATCAGTTCCACTATTCTGATGGTATATCATACCGCTGGAGATGCGTGAAGAATGGCGGAATAAAAGGCAGCGCATTAGGTTCTGGGAACTTGACTTAACTTGTCTCAATATAGATTGGGTTTGGCTCAGTCTGTTGGACCAATTCATGCAAGATAACTGCAGATGCAAGATCGGAGGTCATTTTATAACCATTGTTTATGCGATACACGGACAATTGCTTGGTGTTATCGGGTCTAGGCATATTGCTAACTCTCCTCGGGGAAAGGCTTCCTTTGTGTAAGCAACACTAAGAAAGTCAAAGTATTGAAAAAGGTTTACTGTGGTGAACGCAAAATCTAGCTGGAGGTTGCTTGGATGGTGAGGAGGAAGATTGAGAAGCTGGTCTATTGGCCATCGTCACCTTGGGCTGAATTTATCGTAGCCACACTGTATCGCCTAGTTTTGAGCTTTGGGTGGACGATAGGATGTAACAGTCATGGCGAGGAAGTTTCCATACTACTCTTTTCAGTTGGAGAACAGTACTGTTTGTATCAATATTTACTAGTATAGATTAGTTACTGAATGGAGGATGGGTCATGTGACGAAGTCACATGACTTAGGGATGAGGCATATCCTCATCCCTTGATTCATCCTTCAACAATCAGATCACATTCAACCCAACAGGCAACTGCGTAGCAATTACGTGGTGTTGCCACGGGTAGAGTGATCCGACAAGTACAAAGGCGAAAGATCGAGAGTGACGAAGCTGAAGGAATACGCTGGCCTGTTGTACAAACGCAGAAATTAAACCAAGAAATCTTATCGTTTTTCGAATGCCATAAATAGAATGATGTTTTTTAGATTGATAAAGCATGCGGTAAAGTAGCTTTAATTACTTATTTTGCCGCATAGATTCTAAAATGTTTACCATGCTAATCCTTCATTCCCGTGCCTAAGCACAGGCTTTGATGAAGCAAAACTTCCTTGCTCAATATAAAGTACAATGTATCGATATCTTCAGTATGTAATCTCGAGCTAAAATAATCCTGACTTTAATTGCTTTAGTATAAGAATCATATGCTCATCACTTCCTCAAATCATAGCCATTGCCCAAGGAGTTTGGGATTGTAGGTTCAAATTACAACAGCTAAATCAGACACGTTAAGCAGATAAGAAAGCGGTCTAACAGCTCATAACAAAAGAATGACGGGAGTACCACATTGGTTGCGCTACTCTGGTTTTTTTGTTTATGGTTGTACAGGGAACTGTTGAGATGTGTGCTTATGAAGATATCCCCTCGTTGTTTATTCCATTTTTATGTCAAAGGAGCACAGTGCTCTTGAAATTTCACGCTAGTCGTTAACAGCAAAAATCCGTCAAGATAAAACCCGCCATAGTATGCCTCACATGTCATGCTTCTAAACTCAATTTGTTTAAATAGGGGAAGTGGCCTGTGCTATCTTCACAATACTCTAGCAATAACATGCCACGATCACTGCACATTGAGCTTCAAGCTTGGTAATTTCTGTAGTCTGCATTGATCTGTTCTGGAGTGTGGGTGCTTGGCATTTGGCTTCACCGCTTTCACTGTCTGGCAAAATCTACCTGAACTTTTTGATCCTGGTGTTGGTATTGTATTCCCAACGTCAAACAACAAATGCATCGGCTGCTAAAGAGTGCAACTACTCTCCACGGCTTATCAAGAACGGGGCATGTGAAGCTTCTATTGCAGACATTGCATCCGACACTCTGCTATCCTCTCTGTCGTCGCCAACTCCGGGGACTCAAAACACATCAAAATGTAAATCCGCACGGCATAGAATTTAATGGGACAAAGAATCGAAGGACTACCAATAGGATACCCATTGTATCTTCCAACAGTCCAGTGTCCAGACTATGGCGATATGGCATTGGGCTGGTGGCTGGTGGAATCGCAATGAGGCTCAGTTACTTGTACTTTTTGCCTTCTGAGAACCCACCATTACTGGATCCGCCAAAGTTCAGCCCTTACGTTGTTACAAGTAAGGAGTATATCTCGCCCACTAGCTTTATCCTCACAGTACAACCGCAAATGCGACCTTGTATATTGGACCCATATGCAGAACAATGGAAGGAAGGGATCTGGTCTGTTGAGTTTAAGCAGCCGCAATTGCAGATTGCTCGACATTACACGCCCCTACCCCCTGTACTATCACCTATCGAAAACCAACATGGCGCACTTCGGTTTCTCATAAGAACGGAGAAAGGAGGGGAGATGTCGAACTATCTTGCGATGCTGGCTGCTGGAGACAAGTTAGAGTTGAGAGGCCCGCATTCGAGCCTCAAACTGCCGAAGCACCTCGCGGACGTCGTCTTCCTTGCTGGCGGCACAGGCATCGCACCGGCGATGCAAGCCGCTTATACGCTTCTTGAGAATCAATCAGCCGAATACTCCTCACAACTAAATATCCATATTGTGTGGGCAAACCGAAGACGTGAGGATTGTGCAGGCGGAGGAGAGTCTTTGGACGAATCCAATGTGTACAGTACCGCGACGACCGGGAAATTGGTACGGGAACTTTGGGCATTACAGGAAAGGCATCCGAAGAATTTGAGAATTGATTATCTAGTGGATGAAGAGAAAACTATACTGAATCAGAAACGGGTATCTTCTCTGTTGAGACGCGATACCCAGGTATCGTCTCCCGCATTCCACCCCAGCATCGATTCTAAATTGATTATTGTCTCTGGTCCTGAAGGATTTGTGAACTATCTTGCTGGACCAAAGAAGTGGTGGGAAGGTAAAGAACTACAAGGAGATCTGGACGGAATGCTTGGGCACCTGGGGGTACGGGATTGGAAAGTGTGGAAGCTTTGAGTTCAACAAATTCAAGCTTCTGAGCACAAATCCCTCAAGTCGAATTTGATATAAAGCGATATTATGGTTAATAGACCAGCCAAGCCTGCGGCGAATATGAGGATCGTACCAGGAAAGACAAGGGCGTCCCCCAAGTAAACCATGGTTAGGGTACACCATCGACTCTATCAAGCGCAAGGATAGCCATTTCCCATGTCCCAAAGACAGGCGAGTGGGGGGTTTTACCACCGCAAACGCCAATATGTATTTTAATTGTTCTACTACAGATGGTGTAATCCGGAAGGAATTGAAGTAGAAACTTTATCAACATAGTATTCCACATAATCGAGTATAGGCCGCGTTTTTTTCTCAGCCATGCTGCGTTTGCGTCTTTCCTATTGTGGCGCCTGTACTGTATTCATCTTGTTTAGTCAACAAGTCATGTCCAAATTTCAGTCGACGCTCTCGGAAATACCCCATGGAGCAAAAGAAATGGCAAGAGGACCTAGAATGTGCCTTTGACTACTGATTAAGTCATCCCGGGTTACTAAGACTTGATATGGCTCTCATATTCCGCACGGTGAGGACAGTACAATTCTTATATCTACGAATCCATCCCAATGTTTTCGTTCTCAGTATACCCCAAAAATATAGTGGATGAACAAGGAATGTAGAGGCAGTAAATTTAATATAAGCCATCGAATCAACCGCCTGTAAGGAGATTATGGCAAAGTCATTTATCCAATTAAGTTCATGTTTCCAACTCAAGAGGGCTGCAAGTCTTCTGATGCTCTGTTCTTGTCTTTAAATATGTCGAGTCAAATAGGCGATGGCATCCTATGACTGAATATATCCAGGCGAAGCGATCATATACATTGACAAATTCTGCCAACCACACTTGAAAAAAAAACGGTTTTGAGCCGCAGTTGCATAGTCCCAGACTTTGTGACCCTTTGTCTCAAAGGGCAAGGGGTGACCAATGGAGCGTTGGAATGAACATAACTTCTAACACGGAAAGTGGACGAGTATTAGGTAAAACCACCTTTTGTCGTTATTCCTTTAATATGATTAACTAAACAAAAGCCTATTGTACGTCAAGATTATTCTATAATGTGGGCTCGCATTGTCAGCCGTATGAAATCATAAGTAAATAAGGCCAGCACGAGCTATGATGACCAATGGGCAAAAGCATGCTTGTTTGTACAATAGTCCTGCACAATTGATAATTGACTGGAGTTGATTGACTGGGATACTTGAATGCCCTCACCATCTAGTTCAGCTTTCATTTAGTCAATTCTTCTTCCAGCGGGCATTTGGAGAGCACAGCTATAGACAGATCTAACTTGTGCCAAAGCCATGGCAACGACTCAAGACTCCTCAAACAAGTCTAGCCTCCCGCCGAAACCACCGTCATACTACCAATGTGGTGCCCACATCATCATCTGGAACCATCCGTGTGATAATTTCGATATTAGTGCCTGGCTGCTTATCGGCAGCACTATCGCACTCTTCCCCCCGTCTTCCTTCATTTATCTTCCATCTCTGACTATCCTGCTCAAAGTTATATACGCACTCCTCCAGCTACCTCAGCTCTCCCTCATTACAAACTCGCGCCAAAAACGCATCATTTGAAAAGCCTACGGTCCAGGTTTCCTCGTATGATATATCCGGAAAGATGGGAAGCGGATAGAAGTTGAGGACTTACCCGGGAATGGCGATGTATACGTGATGATGATTAGCCCCAAATTTACTCAGTATGTCGTGTTCCAATGGAAGCAGAATTGTGGGAAACTAATTCAGTAGCCTATTCGACTAATTTTGCGCCTAACTTTAAGTTCTCATACACCACGCGCACGATCGCCAGTCTCGAAGCGAACGTTGAATAATATGGGGATTCCTAGACGCATTAGCCTGGTTGAACATGAGCGGGTATACAAGCAACAACATGGTGACGACGCTCTTCTACTTCCGCTCCAAAGAGCATGCAGAGGTGTTCCGTATTGCTGGGTCACATGGTATATTCTAAGTCATAATGGAAAGAGACGTATGGCATCATATGCTCTAGTACTAACTTCAAGACAGCCCAAGGCCTATGTGGGATGCCAAGAATAAAAGGAACAGTATCTATTATTATGGGCTTTATCAGAAGAGTTTTGCTGTGCGAAATGGAGATTTTGATGGATTTGGAGTCTTGGCGGAACACGTTATGCTTGGTAGTTTAGTTTCTCTTATTCCTGGATTAGGTAATATAACATGCTGAAGAAAAGTATCTAGACGTGGCGCGCGTTGTGACTGAGAATGAGAAGGGAGAGAAGGACCCTAGAAATTTGATTGAGCATTGGACGCTGAAAGAAGTTAAGAAAGCATAAAATACGGAAAGTTTCTGCCTCCTATCTACAAAATACAGCGAAGGGCTCAGGTAATCAACCGTAGCAAAAGGGGTTTAAGTTAACGGTGTATTTGTTGATTGTGTAGTGGACAAGATATTTTTTACTAAGTGTAGGTATATGTAGTTCTTGCTTTGGAAATCATTTTGGACCAAAGCGAGCCATTTATTCTGATCTCACCTTTTTTTTTTCTCGCAGGTTTCTTCTGATCCTTTGTCCAAGTTCTGTATGAAGGAGCCTGATTTCGCGTGTCATTAGCATATTTTGCATTGCGTATTGGGATCCGTATTTCAAATTTATTAGGCAGCCCCATTGCTGGCTAACTTATCCCAGAAGAATATCTCATTACATGCATTGTATCTATCCAATTTCTAAAGACAGTAAGAAGAGGGGCTCCTCGAAAACTTCCCTGGGCATTTAGCGGACGATTTTCGTTCAAATCCTGTGATGCTCTTGAGAAACAAGAAAGGTCCACGATTCGCTTTCTCGTGGGGGGTTTTATTTGTTTTTTTTTAATTAAATTTTAATGCCTCTAAGATGTGGGAACCTATCGTTATCTATTTCTCTACATAGCAGGCATCAAATTGCGCACGCAACCCAGGCAAAAGGTGGATATCGGCCCAAACTTTACGACTTATCTAGAAGAAAGTGATGCTTCAGAACACAACTAGAAGCTGAAAGTCAAGCAATCCAGAATCGTAATGGATCCCATGAATGATAGTATTAAACCGATCAGATCCAGTCTGTAATTGCGGTATCATTATTGCAGTGTTCACCTATTACATACATAACAAGCAAATCTAAGCAAGACCAAGGAGCAGAGGCTAGGGGGGGGATATTGATTGTCAATTTCTATCTATCATTACGCCCGATTTTGCTTTGTAACTACGGTTCTTTGAATATATTCAGAGATTGGGCAGGAAAATGTTGTTTTCTGCAGCAATTGACAAAACCACTTTAGTCCCAGACTAAATATTTGGGGGAGCACTAATGTTCGATCATCAACCATGCTGCCCTGCAATGACGGGAAAGTTCTTTGAACATTCCCCTCAGGCGGGACGCGGGAACTGTCCCGCAGAAAGCTCTAGGAGCGCCACATTTGTGTGACGCTGGGCCGACAAATTGTATCATACAAATGCCCAAATGATGGAAAGGCTACTGGCAGGATCCCTGTAAATACCCATCGACGGTCATCCTGTGCTTAAAATTTATTCCTCCTTAATGGAACAGACCAGCAAACCAAAGCATCACATACATATATAAGACCTATTCTCAAATAATTTGGGGACTCCTGACTGAGTCGGCACTATTCGGATGTTGGTACACAGCCGCGGGGAAAACCCAGGGAAACCATAACAGCCACAGTACGACGGATGCGGTTGCATAGATACCTACAGCAACCCCAGATTTCTGAATACCCCGCCTCCCCGGTGGGCTGGCACGGTTTTTGGTTGGTTCTAGCAATATCGCCGATCGTCGATCGTCCCGCTTGCTGACTGTATGAGCATATGATCATATAGGTACCATGTAAAATGCTGTTAACTATGAGTGTTGGCCAACGACGCTGGCATGTAGCTGAACTCGACTACACTGGATTATACCGGCCAAGAGACCGGGTAGTGTAACCAATCACCTATCGATTTATTGCCATTATTTTATACCATTTTTGTCAAAACATCTCTAATCCAGTAATTGGTCGATATTCGGCTGGAAGCTCTTCTCTGATCCAATAATTTATATGCTAGTGAGAATAAGCTTCTAGAAGTTGCAATGCTTCTCCATGGCATATGAACCAGCAGCAAGCGATCCGTGGGCTTGTGAATCCCTAAGATCATGGCAAGTGCCTTCCCCTAATGCCTTAACAATACGCCCAGTGGGAATCTCCGTGCTTTTGAAGAATGAGTCCTGTACGGAGATTTCGCCTACGAAAAATTCGCTCATTGGATTCAAACCACCATTTCAAGTCTCCGAGCCGAGCACTCATTAGCGCATCGGGCCAGATTATGGCTTAGGTGGCAATCTCGAGTCTGGGTCGATAGTTTACTAGCATAGTCCGCATTGAAGCCACAAGCCATCTTATATTTGGTCGGGTCCCAGGCTCAGACATCTCTAGCAAAGGCATTTTAGATCCCAGTTTTGGCGCTCTGGCGACAGCGATTGGAGTTATCGACCGCCGCGCCTTGACTTTAATTCGAGAACAGCAGTCTATAGCGGAATTGATCAGCAGTGTTTCGGATTTTTTTTAATCGCGGATCCTGCCGCACGGTCGCGGTACGCTGAATATATAAACCGGAAGAACACTGCTGGAAAACTACCCTTTGCATTTCTGCATTGTAATCATTTGCTTTCAAAAAACGATCCATAGCTATGGATGACAGAAGGAGCCAGATAGTATGGTTGAATAGTGCATTCATGGCAGTTTCTATCATATCCGTCACCATACGTCTCCTCACTCGCATTTTCCTGATCAAGCTTCTTGGAGCGGACGATGGTTTGTTACCCTCACAGAATCACAATTTAAATTTAAATTTGATATTAATGATAATACAGTTCACATCACTGTCGCACTCTTTCTGGCTCTAGCACATGCATCCTGCTTCATTATCGGTGAGTTCATCAAGTTTTGATGGCTTAAACGAGTTTCGTACTTATATCAAAGCAGCGACAACATACGGGGAGGGACTCCATATTCAATACCTAAAACCCGCGAATGTACCAGCATACACCAAAGTCATGTTATTATCTGGGGTAAATCATTCATGAGCATCCATACTTTATGAGACGTCACTAACTAATGCGCAGTTTTTTAATTGCCTCTGTCAAATGTTTATCAGACTATCTTACCTCACTTTTTACCTTCGACTCGCCGTTACGAAAAATTTTCGTGTCATATTATACATCTCGATAGTATTGGTGTCTGGATTTGGAATTGCAACTTCAATTGTATCCATGACACTATGCATACCTTTTACGAAACTCTGGAATCCGCATGTCCCGGGCCATTGTGTTAATATCAAGGCCTATTACATTGCTGTTCCCGCTTTGAACATGATCTTTGATATTGCCATTTTCATTCTTCCAATTCCCCTTCTCTGGGCCTTGAAGTGTAAGAAAACTCATCCTTACCAATGAACACGATGATGACGTTTGATAGTGCCAAGAAGACAGCGAATAAGCTTGGTAGCCGTATTTGCCGTTGGGTTAATGCAAGTATCTGACAGAGAATGGTGATACGTTACAGTAGAACTGACTCCATCTAGCGTTGTTATTGCGAGCATTCTCCGTTTGCATACCTTAGTCTTAATGCTAAATACCCCTGCCTGTAAAAGCCCCTAATTTTACCCTCTTACATTTGAAAGCTAATATGGTTTACAGATCGGAGCGATAATACTTGTAAGAAAGCTTCTTTGACTTCTTTTGAACATCTAACTAATATATGACTAGGGTCTACTGTATGCTCTATCTATGAATACTCCTCTCCCTCCCTATATGCTCCTAAACTAATATTTTAGGTCGACTCACTGAACTGGTCAACGGTAGAGGTCCATCTCGCTATCTTGATCTCCTGCACTCCCGCATTCAAGGCGCTCATCCAGAGATTCCTTCCAGGCATCCTCGGAAGTTTGAGCGCAACGAGACAAAATCTATCTCGAAATCAGCATACATACAGCACGCAAGGTGGAGGATACTTGCGCCAGTCCCGCTCCCGCGATAATTCGAACTTCGAGTCTGTCATCCGGGAGAGCAATCACGATACCACTGAGAATGGAAGTCAAGAGCATATAATAGAAGATGTAGAGTTGTCTGGGTGCAACACGACTCTATCTGTCCGTGCAACGTCGGAGACAAGCATAGATTACGGTGTTATTGAAGGTCGCTTACCAGTTGGCTCTACATAAAGAGGTGTAATGGGAACATAACTAGAAAGCAATAGAAGAGCAAATCAATACAGCTTTGATTTGCAGCATCTACAACGTTGGAATAGATGCGTAAAGCTAGTTACACGAGTAAAGTTAGACAAAAGTAGCATATAATTTGAGTGAAGTGAATTGAGTACAAGCTCAATATATTCTAGGACAGAGTTTCCAGCTCCACAACGAGAGTCACAACTTGTTTCTTGACGAGTACGTTGGACAAGATTCTTGTTGCTGTACAAGGCCAACAGGAGTCAATCTTAGCAATAAATGCCGACAAGACTTTGGCTACATAAAATACCAGCGTGCTATATTAATAAATAAAACAAAATCTAACTTTAAAGTACAAATCTAATTTTTGTGCACATAAGTTAAAATTTAATATTAATATTAAAATAAAGTTGCAAAGTAAATATTGTACAATATAATAGTTTTCGCTTCTGATTAAAAACAGTAAAGTTTTGTTACAAAAATACTACACTAGGGGGAAAAGAGTAAAGCTTGAAAAAGTCTTTTTTAAAAATAAGTCCCAGTTTCGTGCCGCTAGTCCCAATTCAGTAGGCATGCTGTCCAGACGGGATGGGACATGCAGGCTTTGCTCAGCCATTATTCCAGGGGACCGAAGCTGAACATCCAAGTCGAGTTGGCCAGCCTGGACCTACCACCCTAGAATATCAACGACATGATTGAACATCTATCAAGATGGATAGCCAGCAGCACGATTTCCCAAAAGAACAGAGATCCATGGGACGTGGTTCCTACTACAGAGGGAATGAAGGGAGGAAGCGGAAACGCAGTCACGGGGCCAGCCGCTGGCTTGAACCTGTGGAATTGGACGCAGCCAGCAAGAGGCAGCTCTCCAAGGTGCTGCATAAGAAAACAGAGTGCCTGTGTTTGAGTGTGGGCTGGCGGGCCACATGGCCTCTTCCCACAGAAGAGAGAAACCACAACAAAAAAGCGTATCTTTGCTAAGTTTACACATTATATTTGTTCATCACTCCGGCCGACCCACTACTGCCTTGCATGCGTTGGTGCAATAGGGCAGGATGAGCAAAACTAGTTTCAACTGTGAAATACCATGCATTCTTCATTATTCCGGTGTGGCGTTCAAGGGTACGGTCCAAGTGGACCTCAACACTTTGATAGATTCGGGCTTAAGAAGAATGGTAAACCACACCAAGATTGCATCTCCTGTAGGGTGTGTGCGTGCCGTAGTTGCCTTCTTTGCGGCCAGCTAATGTGCCACGCAGCAAAAGCGCCGGTTGCGTAACGGGGCAGATCGGCGACAAGGTTACAAACCACATGAGGTTGTGTTAAGATGATACTAGTCGGATGAAGGTACCTCGACTATGAAGGTGCTAGCGCTTAGTTGGCACCCATGAGGGAAAGGTACCCTTCTAGGGATGGTACTTGTTGCTAATAAGCGCTATCAAGCGAACCGCACTATACTCATTTATGATGTTATAGTCACGCTCTTTTGCTACAAATGCGAGTTAAATATGAGTACTGCATGTTATAGTGGCCCCATCGTCTGCTACAAGCGCCGGCGTTTCCCCTCGACCCACGATACTTTATGACTAGGTCCTGAATTTTCAATATGAGGTGTTCAGCTGTGATATCTTGGGGCTTGTGGTAGCAACTCCGAACCCCTCACTTTTGTGGTGCACTCAAGCCTATGCTGATGCCACCGCCTTAGAGGGGCAACATCAACAGAAATACAGCAGATGCCGCGGAGCCTCTAAGCAGAGGCTAGGATGAGAGCTTGCTGCATCCAAAGAGGTCGAAAGGGAGCGAACGGAAGAGAGGCAACAGAGAAGATAAAGCAGATATACTACCTATAGAGTTTCGTCTTATGATATATGATGAATTATCGTGGCGAGGAGGGATAGGGAACACGTGTGACAACCGAAGCAAATTCGAGAGAGACCCTTCTTACATCCCCCGTGCCCCTTTCCTTAGTTAGCCCTTACCCTGAGTAATACCCAACTTTTCCCAGTGCGTGCCTTTTGCTCCATTACTAAAAGGTAACACTAAACTCGTCACGAGCAAACCAACCTAAACTTCAACCGCCTCATCAGAGCTGGAGCTAAAGGTAGCCTCCAACACTCTTGTCGAATTCCCGCTTTGGGATATTCTCGCTCATGTGTCAAAGCTAAGTATCCGTGCAGGTAGCTCAGACTCTTTTAAGGCTGTGAGTGAGTCCAAGCATCGAATCCACTGCAATGAATGACAGCGATCCGTCGACGAGAAACAATCTCCATAGAACAGCCTCTGGTTCCAGTCTGGTAGACTCCCAAATTTTCAGTGCGGCGGAAAATAGTCCTTGAAGTAACGTGGACCTCACAATACGCGAGGTTACATACGAGGTATGTGTTAATAAAGTTGTCTTGAGGACCTGAACAAACTATTTTGTGATGTAAGCTTTGGCGCGTTTGATGGTGTCTGAATGTTAATACAGATATGGAATCGACCCAGTTAGTATTCTATAACACACCCATGCGAATATAGAACGGGGCGGCTCCGAGCCATAAACCTGGGGTACTTAGATAGAAGATGATGGACGCAGGAATAAAGAGGAGTTCATAAGAGGCAGAACATGATCTGTAGTGATTGACATGGATAAACTTAGCAGGGGCTCGAGCCGACGCATCTCTGTTTTCGCTGATTACGAACTTGGTATCTTCTAGCAACATACGTCGGATTGTAGCCGCTGGGGAATGCCACCACATGGCTCTTTTGTAGTCTGCCTCCAGATTCCCTCTGTAGCCTCCTTTTTCACCAGAGCCTTAAAACTCAGAATCTCTCTTGATACCACGAGCCAAGCAAGGACTGCAGACTGATACTAATGAATTTGATGATGTTCTCCACCGCATCGCAATCGGCGAGGGCCTGGTCAAGTCAACGAAGGAGCTCTCAGACTTACAAGATGTCGTCACGCAATTGGGATTAGCACAGTGGACCTCTCCCCGAATCTAGCCAGGTTGCCGAAGTTCCTCCGGCCATGGTGCCCTACTGGGATCAGCTGGCAGACTAGAACTACTATGTTTTCGGATCATGGTGGGATCCGGTGCAAAAACGGATTAAGGACGGTATTACTCCGCCGTATTTTGTGCGTAATACACTTCTGCATCATGATGCTGAATACTCTGGTAGTGATGAGGATGCCATGTACCTAACAATTCAGCTTATTGAAGCTGGTAGTGACATCGCACGCGAAGTCCACAACATCATGGTTATGTCAAGCTTCGAATATCCAAAGCCGTTTAAGAAGGCGAGAGAGGAGATCGACCGTGTCCGTGGCACTGGGCTGGAAGTCCGTTTCCCTACATTAGCCGATATGAATGAACTCCCCTATATTTGCGCCATGGTGAAGGAGGTTTTAAGGTGGCGACCAATCTTTATCTTAACCCCCGACCATATATCCACCCAAGAAATCGATTTTGAGGGCTATCGCTTCCATGCCGGCGTTGGATTTGTCATCAACAAGGCGGTGGTTGGTAATGAATGCGAATTCTCCGAAGATTTTGTTCCTGAAAGATGGTTAGATGACCATGAGGTGAATATCACACATGGTCTGTGACAATTGGGAGGCAGTTGCCGTGGGTTACCGGCTCGCCCAAAGAAGATTGGTTCTCAATATAGCACGTTTGGTTGCAGTGTTTTGACTTCAAAGCTGTGAGGAGCATTCTAATGAACTGTTATACTCTATATTTACGTGACTAATGATTCGCTAGAATGGTCCATATAATTCCAAAATCTTGCACTTGGAGAACACGGGGAGCCTTTCCAATCAAGGTCATACTACGCAGCGAAGCGTATAGGCATCTGATTGTTGGAGAGGCAATAAAAGCTAATGTGCTTGCGTGATACCCAGTGATAAAGGCGGCTACCTGCCTATGGCGAGGCTTTGATCATGGTCAAGAGCCTTATAATCCAAATGGCGCAAGGCGCCGCGCCTGTTACGTTACCCTGCAGGCACACACCGCTTCTGGCTCACGGTTTGGGGTGGATGTTATGAGTTGGGCATTCTAGCTTCTTCTGCTAATTTCTTTCATCTAAAGAGGCAGTCGTAGGTGCACGGAAAGAGCTTAACTGCCAGTTGTTTGAGATGATGTCTCTAATAACAAATGCGATCTGGCTAGAGTCTTGCAACCAGTTTCTTCTTGGTTATGGTCTTCAAAGGCAGCGCACTCAAATACAACTCCGTAAATTCCGCAGCATGGTCATTCGATCAATAGCAAGACAGTACATACATACCATGACGAGAATCGTATGTAATATTCACCAAGTTCTGGTAACACAAACAGTAACTGTTAGATCTGCAATACTTTCATAACCTATATATATGCCACACATAATTATAGGCCTTTACAGACCCTTAGATCTTAGGTGTGTTTCTTATCAACCGCTGCAAACACCAGTCCATCTTCTAGATTCCCAAACAGAAGAGGCCACAGGTCGACAAAGAGGTTCTTCCGCCCATACCATGGTGTCTCTCCTGTAACCTTGGGGATCCGATCAGCCGCCTTCGTAAAGTAGTTGCTCGATGCGTCTATCGCCAGCTTTCGTGGCATACCTTCCCAGCGCTGCAAAATAGGGGTTGCGCTGGTAGAGCCTTTCTGCTCCATCAACTGGATTACTCGAATTGCAATCTTGGACATGACGGAGGCAACCGGCGTCCAAGACTGCGTCACATTACCCATGATGAAAGCCATGTTGGGTACAGTTTCGAGCATACACCCACGCCATGCGTAGTAGGATCCAGGCTCAATCTCCTTGCCGTCCACTTTGGGCTTCAATCCCCCAAAAGTCTCAAAATAGAGCCCGGTTGCTGTGACAATTATATCTGCAGGCAGTTTATCGCCAGATTTCAATTGAATACCATCTGATGTCACAGTTTCGATAACATCTGTCACAATGTCGCAGTTGCCCTGTCCCAAGGACTTGAAAAAATCTCCATCAGGGCACAAGCATAAGCGTTGCTCGAAGGGGTTATACCGAGGGCTGAAATGAATATTCCGATTGATGTGTGCTGGAAGCTCGAGACTCATCCCGAAGTTCAAGATTGCCTTCCCTGCTCGGGGAAATTTCAGGAAGAACTCGGAAAAGAAAAGTTCCAGCAGAGTGTCCTTCCACCAGCAGATCCAGTGCACCCAAAGTAATGGAAGAAATATACGGAGAATATCTCTGAACTTGGAAGAATTGGGTCTTCTTGCTACATACGATGGGCTTCTCTGCAGCTGTGTAACATGACCCGCAGACTTCGCTAGAGTTGGGACAATAGTAATCGCCGTAGCACCAGAGCCTATGACGACGATCCGTTTGCCGGAGTAGTCTAGGTCTTCTGGCCACCACTGCGGGTGGACGACCTTGCCGCCGAAGTTCTCTATGCCTGGGATCACTGTGTCGAGTGCCTTTGAATAAGAATAATAGCCCATGCATGTCAGAATAAAGTTGGCCCGGAAAACTTTCGGCGTGCCGTTGGCGTCAACGTAGAGCCTCCACTGCTGCTCTTCGCTGCGCCACTCGCAATTCTTGACCAAGTGTCGGAAACGGATATGCTTCAGGCTGCCATCGGCCGCTGCCGCCTCCGTCATATACTCGACGAGTTCATAACCCTTTGCGATCAAATGCTTGTGTTTCCACGGATACCACTTAAAGCCGAAAGTCGTCAAAGGAGAGTCTGAGCGGAAACCTGGGTAGCGAAAGAAATTCCATGTGCCACCGAGGACAGCCCGACCCTCGAGAATGATGAAGCGCCGATTTGGCAAATTTTCACGTAGGATGTGGGCTGTATTGATGCCGGACAGACCAGCACCGATAATAATGATATCGTGCTGCTCAGTAGTCGCCTCCATGAGTTCGCCGCATTTGATTTGTTCGTGTACCAACAAAGCTGTACAATAGACTCGCCGGCTGGGGGCGTGCATCCACCGGTCTATATAGCCTGATTGTAAGAGTTGAGCCGAGGCTTGATTTCTGATTAAGCTGCTCGTGAAGTTGAGGAAATGATGCGTCATTCACCATTTCGACTGGGTTACGACTGATTGCGGAAAGTGTTAAGCCTGTTACCCCTGAATAATCTGGTTTGTGCACCTTTAACGGTACATGCACACAGCCTGTGCCTGTTGGAATAAGGATCATGGTTATGGCATAACCCCGCGTAACTGGTCCGTGTATCCATGAGAGTAGTGGCACGTGCACACGCGTGTTATGCTTCAAAACCCCCAGCGTGTTATGTCGCAAGGCTTTCTTAGCCAGCATCCAAAAAGTCTAATTAAATACGTGCTTCAATCATATCATGTACGAACCCGATTAGAAAAAGTAGGTTTGAATGTTGATGATAGTGAGCACCCCTTGTTCTGCAAGCCATGTGGATATGCACTTTCTGTGGCTGACTCTCAAGTCACCTCCTCCCACCCCTGCAACAAACACCACTTCCCATCATCTCTTTGAGATGGCCTCACCTGTTATCTACATCATGGATTCTCGTTTAGCTTTCGAATCCATCTCTCGTTCCGGTTCGAATGTATGGTTCACTAACCCATCCTCTGCTTCCTGTCCATGATGGTGTTGCTTGCGAGGGTGTGGCTTCTGGACGCCTTAGAACGTGATGTATAGGGTGAGGGTACTCTTGACGAGTATCATGGGTATGTTGTACGTAAAACTGGGAAATTTACGGTTTCGAGCTGGGCTAACGGTTCTGGCCGGCGTGGCGCGGAGTCTTCTTAAAGTATATTTTTCGAAGTTGAGTATCAGCTGAGAGAGGAAGCTGAGTTCGTGAAATTAGACCCTTTCAGTTCTAATACCGACTCTGAATCTCCTATCACGGATAGCCTCCCAAGTTCTGACAGAGAGGGCCACGTCGGGGAGTGCGAGAAAAGGTAATGCACTTTGGCTCGCTACCAAGCTGTATGTTTTTCAAGGCTGCCCTAAAGGCAGCACGAGGAACAGCACCACTAATATCGAGAGTGTGACAAGAAAGAAACGCCAACTCGGATTGTACTTCGCTTGTGGATGGTCCCATTATGCAGGGCCAGCCAGCAATCATGAAGGCGGGAGATTTGATATAGGAGAGCGTGCCAGAGCCTTTGAAGGCATTTTATCATCAACCTTATCCTCTCTTGGGCAGGCGGGTAATCAAACTTTGACTCAGGTACCCAAGAATCTCTGAAATAAAATCGACACCATGGGCGTTATGATCGCTAAATCAATTTTGAGGATTTTTATCGTTCGGCCACTAGCTAATTCTCAGCATCTTTTCATGCTCCAGCTCATAACTCCACGTCTGAGGCACATGAGATATATGCTAAAACAAAGCCACATAGAAACCTAACCTAGAATCAAAGTCGTAGTATAATCCAGTAATGAGTTGGGCCGTTTCATCTTCTCTCTTGTCTAACTTCTAACGCCTATACGAAGGCATAAAGTGTATACAGGACAATTAAAACTCATGCGTCCAAAGCTCTTGTTTGAATGTTTAAAAAGCACACGCACACAGTACAGCTCTCTTTGTTCTGCAGTAATAACTGTATCGTAAAAAGGCAGCATTATAAAAGATTTTTTTTCTTGAATACTTACATTGGTAACATTGTGTCTGCTATATATTCCCTTTAACTTTTATATCAAAAACTTACTTATTAAGGGTTAAGTCTTAAACCGATTTTTTTTACAATTGTATAAAAGTTAGATTTTGCGCAATTTCTAAAAATATCACTTTGTTTTGAATAGCAAAATTGTAACTTGTTGTATATTTTACCCACCCCCACATAAAAACAATAAACTCCATCGAGGAGGCCATACCAACTCATCACGTGCATAGGTCACATGATAAGGTTATAAACACAAATTCTTGTTAATTACAAGTTTAATTTTTCATGACAAAAATACAGTTTTGTAACAAAATACGCTAACAAGTTTCTGCCGTTTTTACGACTTTTTAACTTTTTTGAGACAACTATAAACTTAGGAGTAAATCCGTGGAAGAATTTGTCAGGTTAGGATTATGCTGACTATAATAGTGTACGGCTGAATACTCTCCCAGGTTATAAAAACAGCCGCTCTGCAGTCATGTTCACCAGGCCAACCTGATATCTTTGGCGCCATTCATCGTATCCATCAAATCTTCACAATGATGCATGTCGATGAGGCCGGCTCGACGCTGATTGGGCAATTCCAGCGATCTCAGGCGGTTCCTTGCATTGCGGGTAAGAGCTTTACCGGTGGATTTCAGCGATGTTTCTCTGTTTCTCTGTTTCCGGGGCAAACCCCATCCTCAATTTCACCAAGGTCAAGGCTCACCTAGGCGGCCGTGGGGAAAGCAACCTTTACCCCTCAAAAAGCGGACTATAGTGCCTATTTGGTTTGCAGGGAGCAATGTTGATAATTTGGCGCCTCGGTGAAATGCCGAGCCTGTATAAAGAGCTTCATGTTTCTGTGACGGTGAGAGGGAATCTTGACCAAAGCTGTCCTCAAGAAAGCTGCCTTGTTCAAAATGCAGTTCAGTCCCCGCTGCCTGGCGTTTGCATGTCTTCTATCCGCCATCCATGCCCGTAATGATCCTTTCGGCCTCACAGTCCAAACAACCAGCGGAGAAGTCCACGGCTTCATCAACTCAACCGCGCCCCTCGTGCGTCAATTCCTAGGCGTCCCCTACGCAGAGCCCCCTGTCGGCAACTTGCGCTTCCTCCCACCTCAAAATAAATCCAAAAGAGGCGTAATAAATGCGACAGCATTTGCTCCATCATGCATGCAACAATTCAGCAATAGCACCACCATATACACATCGCAGGTCCCGCAGTATCTCATCAATGGCGGCCAGTCTGAGGATTGTCTGTATTTGCATATCTGGGCTCCTGTCCTGAAGAACTATGATCCCAAGGAATTCGGGCTACCAGTCTTTGTGTATATCCCAGGTGGCGGTTTCACTGGTGGAGGCTCTAATTCGGTGTATAAACTCCCCGATCAGTGGATCCAACGAACAAAGTCTCATATTGTTGTTGTAATGAAGTAAGTACGCTCCGAAATCAGCCTGGACGCTTTTCTGACCTCAAAATAGCTACCGTGTAAATGTTTTCGGCTTCCCGAATGCAAGAGGTCTTAAAGACCATAACCCAGGCCTCCTAGACCAGAGAAAAGCGTACGTAACGCCATGTCTGTGACTGCTTAATTCTTGGTCGAGCTAATCTGTGTCTAGCGTTGAGTGGACAAGAGACAACATCGCGGCTTTTGGAGGCGACCCAAAACGAATCACACTGTGGGGCCAAAGCGCCGGAGGTACTTCTGTAAGCACCTATGGTTATGCCTATCCTAAAGATCCCATCGTCTCCAGCCTCATCGCCGATTCGGGATCGGCCAACATTCTTGCCAGTCAAGACAAAGCGCAGACGAACTTTACATTTCTCGCAGGCCTCGTAGGTTGCGGAAATCTAGAGCCACAACCTGAGCTCAACTGCGTCAGAGAGGTTTCAGCGACCTCTCTGGAGAATGCCCTATCAAATTATCAGATCAGTGGTGTTAGACCTTCGATCGCTTTCACTCCATTTCCGGACAATATCACTATATTCTCAAACACCACTGACCGTGCGCTGAAAGGACTTGTTGCCAAGATCGTACGTTGAGCTTCTTTTGGGATCAAAGATCAAGACTAACAGTTTGTAGCCGGCAATTCTTGGAAGTAATACAAATGAAGGCGCAGGTTTCGTCCCGTACACGCCTAACGGCCCTGGAGCAGTAGCATTACTTGCCGCAACTCAAAATATCATTGCCTGTCCCCTTGGCAAGGAAGTCCGGTTTGTGTTCTACAACTCTTGTTAGACTGTAATCGCTGACAAAAAAATCAGTAACAGAAATCTAGTCGGTCTTCCTACATACCGATACCAGTATGCCGGTAACTTCACCAACATATCGCCTGTATCATGGATGGGTGCCTACCACAGTTGTATGACCTCTTCTTGTTTGAGGCCATTTCAGCAAATTAACAGAAATTGCAGCCGAACTTCCTATGCTATTTGGCACACATGACCAATTCCGCGGTCGCTCGACAGAGTATGAGTACGAAGTGTCTCATGCGATGCAAGGTTAGACTCTTTTTACCGGCTCTGTCCACTTTCCTTCGCAAGAGCTGACAAGGCCCTAGCATTTTGGCTTTCTTTTGCGACAAATCCCACTAGAGGACTAGTGCGGTGGACGCCGAAAGAGGGGTATATTGCCTGGCCGCAGTTCCAACAAGGTACTGATTCGATGGTACTTTTTGCGGAAGGTAACAAGTTACAGCAGTTGGTTTCTGGGGCGAAGATTGATGCGACCTGTTGATTAACACTAGTATATATACCAATACAAATGAAATCCTTCAGAGTTATTGTCAGGTATAGAGGCTCGGTAATGGTTCTAGTTTTAGCTCAGGCAACTTCCTCTTTTTCAATCAGGCTCCTTTAATCAAGCACTGTACAGAAATAAGTGGACTTCCACGGCGGAAGCCGGAGGTCATGAACATGAGCTGGCTCACCCAAAGCGTCCGAGTTTCTGCCATTTACCAAGCCTGGTTTCGACGCTGCAAAAGGCAATATGCTCTTGAAAGCCCTTCGATCTATTTTACGAGAGAACCAGAGTCATTTCCCTTCCCTACAGCAGGAGGCTATTTGATTCTTGAGTGAGTTCCGTAGATTGACGTACCCCGCCTCTACCAGCTATTTGCGACCCTTCTCTGTTTAGTTGAACCCCATACTACAGTGCCTTCCACCATCATCACTACCTGACCACTTGTTGATTTCTATCGACCTCATCACCTGCCCAATCTGAGCCACCATAAGTGCGGAATATGTCGCTTTCTGGCCTATATAAAATGCCCCAACTGGCTAACTCCACCATAGAGCGCCATCTAGAAGTAGCACCGAAAGCTCTATGAAGAGTAACATTATAATGACTTAATTTTACTTGCCGTGTATCAGCTTAATGAACCTGCCTTTGTCTTATCGATTCGTCGCGATAGAAATAGCTAACAATATATCAACATAAGTCTTAGAATCGTCCATCTCTTTCATTGCTATGCCAGTCGTTCCCATCTGCATAAGCTTCATTCCACCTGTATTAATCTCATTGATTTCGATATCACCGCTTCCCTCTCGACTTAGTTCCTCGAGATCTTTAAAATCAACGCTAATCTCTTGACTAACCATAATCCCTCCAAACGACTGCGCTTCAACCAACTGTATCTCAGAAGTACTATCCAAAGTGACTATCGGTAAAGTTTTAGGCTCTTCACCCGATGGCCTACCCCAGAGTCTTAGATTTCGTGTCCTAGCATGAGCTTTTGGTACTTCTTCCGGCATTGAAATATCTGATTGCCCCCTCGAATTCACCACCAGCTTCCTTAGAAACTTCCCTAGACGTGTCGGACTCTTCAGGGCTTTCGTACCATCTCCGACACTCAATCTCTTCTTATTCAGAATCGGCCCAAATTCCTTATGGATCTTACGTGCAAATCGTGCATGATCTGGACTGTGTCTATACACATACTGTTGTGTCCTGAAGAAGCTAAGAGGAGTGAACCCGAGTTTAAGACCTTGCACACGGAACTGGATAGGTACAATAATCCGAAAAGCGATGATCGTTGCTTGAGCTGGCTTCATGTCGCCGCCGGATCCATAACATGGTACTGAGATCGGCCTTCCGATAAGGAGAGCATCGGCGAAGAATGGATCATTGATTTCATCTCTCAATCCCAAGAGCGCATTATACAAGTGTATAGTAAAGCTCTGTTCCCTCTTCGTAATCTCAGGGCTCGTTGATTTCTCGTTTAGGAACTTCAAGCATGTTGCGACAGAAGAGCCATCTAGCTGAGACAGGTAAGCGATCTGCCAACTGTTCAGGTTATCAATTGGCAACTGCATAGTAGGAAGTTGGCTCCTGGCATCTTTGCGGACAATGACGTCGAAGCTGCCGCGGACACTTGCCCGGATGGCAAAACAAGCAACGTGAACACCGGGGCGTAAGATGTGCGTGTCGCTAGAGTATGCGCGCATACTAAAGAGGCAATTTTCGAAATCGCTGCACTTGATTTGCATACTTCGGGCTATAATATGGGCAACATTTGGAATTTCCGCGAAGCGGTAGCCGGAGGCTGCGAAGCGCTCGGCTTCTCTTCTATTCGCACGGCGAACAAGAAAAAGGAGCTGGCCTCTGCCAAGGATGGCTGTGCCATTGCTCTCTAGGTTTTCAGTGCTTTCAAGCGAGTTCCATTGAGCTTTAGGCTTTGACGTCTCTTGGCCAGTCGCAAGTATCTCATCGAAGAGAATACCTATATTTTCCAAAGGCTCATTCAGTTGCTCTGCTAAATCGGCTGCGGCGATGCAGAAAAGTTCACGGAAGATGATCGAATAGTCATCAGTAGGCTCCCCTTCATCATTGCCAAGTTTGGTATCAGATTTAAACACCGGTCGGGGTCCTCTGCGTATCGAGGCACGATGCAGATGATTACGCATACCGGGCAGAAGGCTAGAGATACTGCTCCAATTGCGCGTAGTTCGGAAAATCCATTGGAAAACGGGATGAGAAATTCCAAATTCTTCAGCAAGAGACTATCCATTGGTTAGCACATGCGCGGTAAAATAGAATCGCACGGTTGATATACCCGTTCAGCATATGAGGTCGTAACTCTCTGGTTTGGCAGAAGACCTTCAGGTGTTACCAAAAGCCTTTCATGCTCGTCAAAGATAGCAGAAGCCAGGACAACATGCTGAGCCCTGTTCGCAGAACGTGACCTTCTCCTCTGAGCAAGTATTGCAAAGATAAGCAGGATAAAGCAAGCGACAATAGACTATTTCATGTCAGTATAAGATCTACAGGGCCAGAAAGTGAATATACCAAAACAATGACGACGATAACAGTCAAATCTCGTGAAATGCTGTGGGATAAGGAAGCATCGCCTTTCTTGAGACGATATTGTGTGCCCATAGATGCCGTCCAATGCATTCCAAACACGGCACCAGCGAGAATGATAGCGCAAAGAGCCCTTTTCCACGAAGAATTTGTCCAAGCCGCACGAAGAACAAAAAACAAAGATAGCGCTACGATACTAGCGACGACAGCAATAACCACGGATCCTACGACATTTCCAACGTTGTAAACACAGGTATAGTTCGAGATACCAGTTTGGCCAAGATAGTGCATCCCACAAATGGCGAGTCCAGCCAGCGTCCCTCCTATGGATACACGAATGATGCTGACTCGGTCGTGGGATCCGAAGGCTATGAAAGCAACAAAGAGTACCGTAATCGGAACGAAGAAGGATAATGCTGTATATCCGGGGCTGTATGCGATCTGTATCGCGAATTCGGCATCCCCAAGAACAATCGCGCGGTTGCTAATGAAGTGCATACACCAAATGGCAATGCCTCCCATAGAAACGGATGAGCCAACGAGAAGATACCTATAGAATCTCGTTAGCTTGAGCTGACAGCTGAGCTAGTCGATTGAACTTACCAATTATACAAACCTCTCCCCGAGGTTCTGCGGTTTATGAGTTCTAATGTTGTCCATGCCCCAACATAGCTGACTACGTATGATAGCACAACATATCCAATGGAGAAGGCCCTAGGAACGATACGTCCCTCCCACGCTTGCCACAGCAAAGTATGATTCGACATAGTGTTTTAATGATCCTTCCGCGGAACCGGAGACCAAATATTAAAGTCGCGTGCAAAAAGTGGGAGAGAGTCCCAGAGGCTGGTTCTCTAGGCGTGGTAGCATGTTGGAAATGCAAAATATATTTTAATGCTTCTACGGCTGTCATCAATACTTGCCAACATCAGTAATCCACATCAGCCCTTGTGCATGAAAATGATGGCTGTCGAATAAGACTCGTTGTCGTGCACCAAGTGACCCACCCTTCCCAAATCCTTGTAAGCCCACAAACGCTTTATCCAAGCTCTCTAGTTCCTGGCTGGCCCGGACCAATCCGGTGCTAACGGGCAGTGACTGTCTGTGTCCCTCAAAAATGTGCCATGTGCTGAAATAAACTCGTTAAACAACACCAAATCTCAACGGTTCCACAATTAACTATTTTAGATTTGATCGATCTATGGATCTTTAGAGCACAGATCTAGTTCTTACAGCTATTAAGCCTTTATAGAAGTCTAGTATCTTTGAATGGTTATTATAGAGAGATGGGTATATTAATTTGAGCTCAGGAGGAGGCTTGAGATAAGATTGATTGATCGTCCGTGCATAACCAATGAGCTACCCGCCATCTCACAGAACTATTAAAATTATTTCCACTGTAGTATTGCATCCGATCTGATGATGTGTCCGAATTGTGGCTGCTTCAACGACGGCTGAGGCACTGCCTTGTACAGACGGCCCTAATATTTCATCCTTTACGTCCGTGCCCCAGTCCCCCAGAAAGTTTCTTCTCCTAGCCTCAAACAAGGCAGAGATCATAGAATGCTACGGACACTCATAACTGGCCTTACTAAGAATTGAGTAATAAATGTACCGCAGCGTTTCTAACCCCAAAAAAGCTACTCAAAAAAGCTATATCCAAAGCAGCATTGCCAAGCACCAAGCGTACACAGACGTTAACGAGCGAACTACTGTGGTTTGTATGAACTTTACGACTTTCAACGGAAAGCGCAACACTCAACATACTCTTGAATCCGATTGAGATGTCGCTCTCTAGGATTGTTCGGGGAGATAATCTACCTTTAGGCAAGGATTTCAGCTACAACGAGCCCCTTATCCCGTCCTGAACAGAGACTTTCTCAGGCATCAATACAGAAGATTCCAGCGAGCGAAACCCTGTTAACCGCTTACCACCTCAAGAGTTAGCCTCCAGCACGTCCCTGCATATCCGGGATCCCCCAATCCCTCTGACCCGGTCTGTGGCTTCCTCCATGACAACGAAAATGTGGAGCGTACCAAAGTCAAATCGCATCAGTTAGTAATACAATCGCGATTTCGTTCTCCGGCGGTTGGGCTTTGACGTTCTCCGTACAGTTTGCATTGCTTGGGCCGTCCGTACAGCTGTTTCCTCGGTATAATTAAAGTGTTCAATCTCCTAGCATAAATATCAATGATGCAGGTGATCGAGTGGCGCCTGGACTGAACAGAACGGGGTAGGAAATCCGAATTACTAATAAGGGGAGAGCTAATCATGATTAAGAACTGATCGCCGATCTTGAAATTTCTCGCAACCTTAAATTCACTTCCATTTTAATCTCAAACCAATTGCGTAGCAGGGATAAGAACATATATATGCCCAGAGAGGTTCACATAACCGAGAAGACACCCCCCGCCTTCAATGCCGCATGCCGATAATGACATCGGATTTTAGCGACTAATACACAAACGCCTCGTTGTTGCTGTTGCTGTTGTACAAGCCCTCCGTTTGACATAAAGTCGATTTTGCCACCAACCATTCTGATAAATTGATAGTAAAGAGTTAATACTCTAAGACTACAATTCTGGACACTTATATAGAGCATTGTCAAGGTGAGCAACAATACTTCTCGACCGTCTTCAAAAAAGCAGAAGTAGGGTGGCCAACATGTGGCTCACGCTATGATTGACAGGATTAAGCAACCCATTTTATCTAGTCGCCTTGAGGATCACCCTCAAGTTCACCACCATGGCTTCCAACCTGGTGTTAGTAAATGGCTGTTCATTTATCCGTTTTATAACGCACTATCAACTAACCAACGCCGCTTCTAATACAATATCCGATGGTATGCAACCTGAATTCCACGTCTTGGCAACCCATGGCAAAGACTTATAAATTCCCATGGCTAAGACAAAGAGAGACGTCTTTTCATCATGAAGGAGCCTCAAATATACTGACCAGCCTCTAAATTTCGCAAAGGCATCTTCTATGGACATCCCAGCCTTGATAGCCTCCATAAATTTCCGATCTGCAGCAAAAATGGTGGGAATAACCTCGAGCACCCTTTGGACGAGCTCTCTCGGACAACACGCCATGCCATCAATATCCGCAGTGATAAAATCACCCGGGTTGACGGGTGTTACTGCTTGTTGGATCACTTGTATGGGGACATTGATTTGTAACGGCCGGCAGCCTCGCCGCCTGCAGTTGTGCCTACGGCTTTAGCGAATGCCTAGAATTTGAAGATTATCAATGTTACCCCCTCTACGAGTTAAGGTAAGGGAAATTACTGGGAAACCAGGATCTTGGTGTTCTTTTAGATCTCGTAATCTGCCATCAATGACCAGCCTGCAGCGCCAAGCTATTCTTCTTCCCGCAGGGACATCAAGCCACCATGAACAGCATTCACATTTGGTGGAGGCTGTAATATGAAACACCACTGCACCTAGTGGAATATGATCGATCTGAAATTCCATCAGCATATATTCGTCTTCTGCCCATTGCAAAGGAGTTTGGCGCTCACGTAATTGCCCTTGATCCCAGGAGCGTCAACGTCAGATTTTGGCACAAATTTCACTGTGAAGGCTTGACCTGTGATCTTGGTGCTTCCAGCTTGGAATTCAGGCGAGTACATGGCACGCCCTCAAGAAAGCCACCGTGAGAGTGTTAGAGTTTTGAGAATATATCCACTAACTGTGCATCAATTGAGTATTTATTTCGTTTCCAATAGTAATTGTGTAAAGGTACTTTTGTTACCTAAAGACCATTGCTGGAGTTCCGAACGATCGTAGCTGTGCCTGACATTTAGCATACGTGAATGGCAGGAAAGCGGAATAGAATTAGGAAGAAGAGAGGACTGATGGTTGCAAAAATTATCTGATTTTCATTGATTCCCTAAGAATCATGCCAAGGTGCAATTGCTATCAATCTATATAGCTGATCCTGATCCGCATTAGCATATCCAAAGGGCTACGAGAGTCTGATACCACCAAACTGGTGCGCTAGTGCCATGAAGGCTTGCGCCAATTTCGAACCCTGCACTTCAAAGCGGATGTCCCGGAGCCCAGCTTCCCACCGATGTCCATTTGAAGAGGTGCATAGTAGGTTATTTTACCGGAAGAGCTCCAAGATTGATTACCCAGCTATGACCACATCGCTGCTACCAGTTCCAGGTGTTGCTGACAGAAATCACTTCGCCGACTTGCGTCAACATTAGCGAGTTCAGGCGGTAGACAATCCATTTCCAGTACTAACTTTGGAAGTCGGGATTAGCATGAGTCCGACCAGTGCTAGCTCAAAGAGCAACATTAAGTCGGCCAAATGTGAAATTAAGACCGAACCGAAGAGTAGTTGAAATGAAGCCAGTATCGCACCTGTCTGTATTTGACCGTACCACCACCGTAACAGAATAAGTTGTTTTCGGAGTTGTAAGTCGAAGTCTTAGAACTAGTCCAGTTTTAGACTACGCATACCAAAAGCTGCTTTCTGTTTGAATGTGCCACATACAAAGCCACAGGTAGCACTTTTAAAGAACAAACGCATCAAATGGGAGCTTAAGGCGCTCCTAATCTATACAAATTAGAAGTCGGCAGTCGAATTTTATTTCCCTCCACTTACGCCAAAAACACATCACTTATGGCTTTATGTCAAGTAGAAAGTGGCTCCTGGCGTTTTGTAGTGCGGTGGCAGCCTTTGCATAAATGAAATCTTTTCCTGGGTTTGCCAGAACTGGGGTTGTGTGAAAAACGCCTTACAATCCGAGCCTGAATTTCTAGACCACAAAATCAATAAAGTTGCTCTTGAAATTGCTACATATGAAGCCGTAATCGATATACATGGAGCTTGATCGTGCGCAACCGACAGTGGTGATTGCCTTTCTTATGAATATCCGGCTTAAATCCGGCATCAAGGAAAACTGCTGCCGATCAAGTCTGTATGCCATACATTCTACTGTTCACAAATTGGGCTGCCGAGAGATACCTAGTTGTGCCCCTAGAAATATCAATTGACACTGCTGCCAGCAGGGCAACGTCAGTCATAAATTTTGTATATGTCAGCTCGCACGAGCCGTTCGAGTAGTTGCACCATGAAAGTTGCGGCGAATGAGGCCTGTGGAAGAAGTCCTG